>CAAKHB010007281.1:116411-127437 GCA_901007665.1 Aeoliscus strigatus
TTGTTGTTACACACACACACACACACACGCACGCGCACACACACACACACACACACACACACACACACACACACACACACACACACAAATCTGTAGACGTCACATTTTACTATCAACTCAGCGCGCTTCGGACCTGGATGGAGCAGGAACGACAAATAGCAGCAGGTACCGGGTACGATGGATGGGATAGAAATGCATAAAAAGCAGAGTAGAGTCGAGTAGTGCCGGAACCATATAGTGGAAAAATTAGATTTTTTTTTTCTTTATGACAGTCTGAACAGCACCAATCCATTTTTTTCAATCAGACCCAGGGCACTTTCATATACAGTCCTAAATGTGATGTTTTTAAAGAAAAACTCAGTCTGAACAGTCATGTCACATTTCATCCGTTACTCAGAGCAAGGGAGTCTGATGACAGTGGCATTTAATTTGTAACATGAACAACTACGCATGAAGACGTGCAGTGTGACCACAGCCGTGAGGAGCCTCTCCTCCTGGAGCCTTTCCTCTGGCTGTCTCACTCTACGCACATACTACATACACACGGTAGCTGTCACATCCCCGCCACCCCTATAATCCACGGTCAAACACACTATCGTGACTATTTTATGTAAACAATTAGTTGTCAACGCCGTCTTGTGACGCGCTGACGGCTGCCAGCAGATAGGCTGCAGGCCTTTGCATCAGGGCCCAGTGAGCCCAGCGGTCCTGTCCGTCTCGGTGCCGACCATGAAGCCTGAGGGGCCTGACGTCTGACAGCCGGTCCCAATGCTGAGACCTGCTCTGACCATCTGTCTGGGCCACACAGTCAGACCATCACTGCTGACAAAACATTCCAGTTGTGTTTTTCTCTTCGGTGAAAGGATGTCATTGTCGCTGGACTTTATTCATACAGTATGTGAGTCATCGTACACGGCTGCGGAATATAATGTTTCTGGTGGTTTGCGCTTTGAATTCAAACATTTTTTTGGAGCAAATACAATCTCAGAATAACGGAAACATTTGCCATGTGCCAATTGTTCTTTATCTACCAAATAACAGTGGTTAGACCAAAACAATTTCAGTCATCCTCCAAGTAAATAGCCAGTGTTCCCATGTACACAAACCCCAGTATAGTTCATACGTCTGTGCCATGGACATCCATCCTTTGTTGTCCACAGACGACAAAAACACATAATGGATGATATGAAAAAATCTGCCCCCATTGAATTTTGACTTTATATTTTAGTCACGTTTTGTAATATTGTTGCTGCTTTTAGAAACAGCTCCGTTTCGTAAACATGTTGAATGGGGTTTGACTGGTATTACAGGGTAAGAACACATTCACAGACTGATTCTCATTGGATTTGGTGTCAAAAACATAAACGTAAGCAAACTGCCAGCCAGTTCCTTTGACCCCTAATACATCATTTCAGACTATCTGACCCTGTATTCTGTCCATAGAAAGTCCCTCCCTCAAGAAACTGTCACAATTCCTGATATGGAGAGAGTTCAAGTGAGCACGCAGAAGCAATTATTAACTGTTGGATTAAAAGGGAACATGTAGCTTATTCCTCTTGAGGGACACATACAAGGGTTTTGTTTTCAGCTGCCGTATTCCCGGTTGAAATCTGTGGTGGTGTCCTTCAACAAAGCTTGACAAACAACATAAAACAATTAAATACCGGGCTTGCTGGGAGAAGGGAATTATCGATGCATAAAATTGATTTTTGTAATGAAATTGAATTGAAACACGTAGCTTTGCTGGAGGTTTCAAGGAAGGATTATTAACAAACTCATGTTGCTGTGAAGACTCAGGTACCCAGATTTATCCACATAAATACATATATTTATTCTCTGCCAAACTTAATTTGTGTATGATTCAGCAGGGTGGCATGTGCTGTACATTGTGTTATGAACTGACTGCTTATCATATAATCAACTACGCACACACACACACACACACAGTTTCTCCAAATGCACGTTATCTGGTACAATATGCATTGTGCAGTAAACAATAGCTGCCCATCAGCCCAGCTCAGCATTATTTGCCGCATGCGGGTGTTTGTGTGTGCATTAAAGGGATGAATTGAAGTATAAACAGCTGGTCCACTTCAAGCTGCTATTGAGACACAAATAGGCTAATTAATTGTCAGAGACTTCAGCGCTAATGTGATTCGGCACCATCACTCCAGAACATTCACCACTCGTCCTCCACTTGTTCTCGCAAACTCTAGCTGATAAATATGATGAATTCAGGGTCAATTTCTTGACACCAGGGAATGAGTTTGGAGAGAAGGATACAATGGTCCTTTAGTTTGCAGATGGATCAGTCATATATGAAAGTGAACGACCTTCATGGTGCAGCCCACGCAGGCACACACTGTTTAAGTTGTGTTCACTGAAACACCAGCTGAATTCATTTCCATTTTGATGTTGATTAGCATTTTATTTTCCTTTTTTTTTTCAGAATAGTGTAATTCACTTCTCCACTCCCTCTCTCTCTTCCCTCAGACAGCAACTTCTTACTCGCCAACGCTCAGGTGGCGAAGGGTTTCCCCATTGTCTACTGCTCAGATGGCTTCTGTGAGCTTACGGGCTTCTCCAGGGCGGAGGTCATGCAAAAGAGCTGTGCCTGTAAATTCCTGTACGGGCCCGAGACCAGTGAAAGCCTCATCCTCAGTATTGACAATGCCTTGGAGGAGCGCAAGGAGTTTAAGGATGAAATCATGTTCTACAAAAAGACAGGTAAGCATTGGAGCACCGGTCAAACGGTGTATTCTGGGAAGTCATATAACATCACCAACATCTTACTTGCTAATGCTCCCACTGTATGAAGGTTAAGCTATTTACATGCTGCCATATTGTCACTGGAAACCTCATCCAGACAGAGCGGTGGACTGCAGAAGTAATTCTTACAACTCTCTCAACTTTGTCGTGAGCAATTCCCAACTAAAATGTCTGAAAGCATCTTTGATCTGATAGTTTGGTCCAAAGTCCCTTCTGCCCATATGAACATTAATATATAGTCTAAAAAGACACTCTCAGTGACCTACTAGTGACCGCTAATGGTGTCCATTTCTACACATAACTTCTGCAGGAAATAGAGAAGGATCTTGAAGAGCACAAGGCACTTTTATCATGTATTCCCATGAATGAAGGCCAATTCTAGGGCTATTTCTGAGGCGCCATTTAAACTGGAATAGATGGATCAAATGATAAGTGACGGAATGAATGCATCACTTTTGTATTTGCAATGTCTCATTAAATTAGGATTAAACACAGCCACCAGTCATACATGTCTCCTATCTAACGCTCACTGAGACCCATTAAACTTTCATAGCTGGCAGTTTAGTCACTCCTTTACCCTGTCTTATTTAATTACACTGAAGCCTGCTGCTGTCTGTGATGCAGTAAGTTATTTGTCTCGCTGAATAGCCGACTGCCCGCTGAATCAGAAGTGGCTTTAAAATAATGAGCACGCCTATGAATGGGTACGTGTTTGATCTGAAGTGGGAGTTCAAATGTCTTTGAGCCTCAGTTGTTGAAGCTACACGTTATGAAATAACCCTTAGCCTTGTTGGTTCATTGAGCCCAGCTACATTTGTGTGTTCCAGTGAATTTCCCAGCAGTTGGTCTGCTTGTGTAAGTCTCTTCAATGAAGATACGATTAAATTAATCAGAAATACAGTGTATACATTGTTAATGGAGCAATTTCTTGTCTGGTTCAGTCATTCTGCCCTGACAGTAAACGTGCTGGTGCTCATTCTTATGCTGGTGACACCCAGAGGTCCCTCTGCTACTCAAGCCATGCATTTTTTTGTTCCTGTCAATAAAGCATTTAGGATGTAAAATCCCAGAAGACAAAACAACTCCTTTAGCGAAACCAGAATAAATCCAAGGTGCAGCCCATTAGACAAACCTCAATCAATGCCCTTCGACCTTTCTAATGAAATGAACAACATTTCATTATCATCTTTGATTTTGGGTTTAATATTGATAAAATAAACATCAGAGTTGTAGCGAGGTTGTAGCTTCTTTATGACATCATAAAATCATTCTGTTCTTTGATATTTAGGGAATATAGTTAATGTTATTCCTCAAAGTGTCCTTCAACCCACTTCTATTGACTAAGTTACAAAACAAATTGATTGACCTGAAGCCGTCTTCTCTGTATTTGTTGATTTAATTTGCTTATAATCTGTTATTTATGTTCATGTGATCACTGATCTGTCTATATTCGATCAGTCTTTTTCTTTCACTGACAGTATTTTAAATCCCATAATTCGCCCTGTGTCTTTTCAGCCGTCTATTTGTGATCTAACCAGAAGTTGACCTGACTTTAGTTCTCCATCTGTCTGCCTGACAAAAGAGAGAGCTGTGTGCTCGCAATCAACAACGCCTTTTCTCTCACTGTGTGCTCAAGAGAGCTGTCTTGCATGGCATGCAGATATTCACACACACACGCACGCACGCACACACACATACACATACGCACACACACACACAAAGTGATTGAGTCATCAACAGGCAAGAAATATAGTGAGTGGGAGGGATGGGAGGAATCTCCATGGGAAATCCCTGGTAATCAGCGGTTCACTCCTGTTCTATGGATCGAAAAAAGTCATCATGACAAAATGTACATTGCTAGGGGAAAGAAAAAGTATATTTTGTGTTTTGTGAAATCAGGTTTCACAATACACATTATGGTATAAATGGCCACTCAGTGTATTTCATAAATTATACATAGTAGAATACAGAATCAAATTCAGTTTTACTTCTGCCACTACCAGCAGGCTTTGTGCTTCCAAACTAACAGACACACGGTTAAGAACAAGCTTGTGAATTCGACTGATGCATTAACTAAAGTCAGACCAGTCAGATTAATAATAACTTACTCAGTTAAAGGCACCGTGGGTTTGTGTTCTACTTCTTCTGCTTTACTTGTCATTGTCATTTCCTGTCTTTGTTTGGTTCATATTATTTGACAGCTTCCTGATGTGTTTCATCCTGTGTCGTACTGTCCATCGTCCAGTCAGCTTCTTACAGACCCCTGCGTTCTCTTTCCGTGGTCTCGTTGCCTGACTTCTATTTAAGTCCTGCGTTCTGAATCTGTCTGTCTGTCACCATTTGTTTGCGCTGGTCCTTGTGAGTTCTGTGTCTTCCCTCGTGTCCCTACAGGCTGTGTAAGTTATCGTACCTGCTTCGCTTGAGTCAGCTTGTTTCTCCTCAAAATATGTTTGGTGTTTTGTTAGTCCTGAGTATCACTCTGCAGACTGAAAGCTGTTTAGAAGTCTGTTAGAACAAAGGTATATGTTGCCTGATGTATAGGTAGGTTGTCATGACTACCCTGGGTCACATCTGTAACCTGCAGACGTGATATGTAAAAAAGAATATTTGTAGGGGGCATCTTGTTCACTTTCACATGAACAATATCTGCAAATACATTTAATATGGTATTATTTTATTGAGCAAAGATAAGTACAGCAGATAATGTGTAGTCACTCATTCAATCTTCAAAATTTTAAGAACTCTGTTAGCACAATAATGTACAGTGTTGGAATGGACTGAATACTCTTAATGTCCTTTGACATTTTTTGATGAATCAAGCTCACAAAGGTGGTAGCAACGCGTAATGTGCAAAAACCCACAAATGCACAGACGCTGACCTGGAGTTCCTTTGAAAAGCAATCTGTTTAGCAGGAGATGGGACCTGAGAGATGGGTTCATCTCCCTGTGTCTGGGGAGCGGTGGCTGGGTCTATTTAAAGAGCCTGCTTCTCCCCAGGGGGACGTCAAACTGTAGATGGGTTTACTAATAAGTCTGCAATTCTGTGGTGGAATTGTTGCTACACACACGCACACGCGCACACACACACAGTTTGCGTTGGCGTGAACCGTACTAATAGGAATGCTTTTCTTTCAGTGGTGCTGTTCTGGTGCCTGCTGGACATTGTACCAATTAAGAATGAGAAAGGAGATGTGGTGCTCTTTCTGGCCTCATTTAAGGACATCACCGACACAAAAGCCAAACCCATCCAAGAGGACAAGAAGGAAGGTCAGTGTGTGAACGTTTAGAAGAAGCTCCGCTTTTTCTTGTTGTTGAGCGGATTAACCAGGACATGTCTCATTAACATCCCGGCTGTTGACGACAAGTTGTTAATAACAAAAGCATCTACTACATCAAAACGTAAATGCAACATGTGGTTCTGTTGCTGGAACATTGTCTAGAAAGTTAATTAGATAGTTAGTTACTTAGTTGGAGAACTTTATTTGTCCCTGAGGAAAAATGCATTTTCCACAGTCTGCCCGTGCCACATAACACAAATACATTCAAGGTGCCAGAGGAACCGTATGTCACATGGGAAAAGGGGTGTAGTCCCCTAAATTGCACAAGGAAAGGCAAAAAACAATACACTAAGGGTCAGAGATATACGGATGAAAAAAAAAAGAAACAGTAAGGGCTACAGGGACTAAATCGGACTAAATGATTGCCAAAATAAAAAAAGCACATTGGCACATTCGTAAGAGTTTTTAGAAAAGAGAGCAGGAAGCAGAAAGAAGTAATTATTGTTATAGGACCGAAGCTGATGTAGCAGCATGTATCCAGACAGAAAACACCTGACTATAATGTCTGTGAAGGCTCTCAGTCATCCAGGTCATGGTACCTTGCTGGGTTAAATCGTAGGCAACTGCTTTGAGTGAGGTAACGACCCAACTTAGTACTAGAAGCAGGACTCCCCACTAGTCAGTTCAGAACTGAAGAAGCTTCTTGGATGAGTGGCGAAACGTCTTCAAGTAAACTAGATGTCCAGTTGCCTACGATGTAACCCAGCAAGATACCTCACTACAATGGATTTGAGTCTGACTATAACAAGCCCTGGAAGTCTCATAAAACATTTGCATTTTGATCAAGCAGAGGCATGGTTGTTTCTGTGGGTTCAAGCCAACAGTAAGTCAGCCTCTTGTTCTGTGTGTGTGTGTGTGTGTGTGTGTGTGTTACGAAATGTGACTAAGTGATTACAAAATGAATCTGGTCCATTCCCCTTTTACTATCACCATGGAAACCAGTAGATTCAATGGGCAGTTTGCAAGTTGGCCAAACCACCGACATTGATATGAATGAATGAACAAACTGCAACAACACTAGAAGGTTTACTGATAGATTATCACTGTGTGTAAATGGAAATTAGCTTTATTGCCAAGCAACAAACACGACTGGGTAGTTTCAACTACACTTTAAAATTCAGGAATCAGTTTGGATTTTTGTCACAGACAGCGAACCACAGCCATGTGAGCATGTGGAGGAGGAATAAAGAACTTTATCACTATTGTTGGTAACAACCACCTGCGTTGGGACGTCCGTCAATCTTTAATGACCAATCAGAGCCCGGCGTTCTGTAGACGTCACTTTTAGCATCGACTCAGCTCGCTTGGAACCTCGTTGGAGAAGGACCAAATAAAGTACCTTGTACCAAATTCTATCCCTGATGGAAATTCCAAAAAAGCCGGATAGAGTGAAGGACATTCAGTGCTGGAGCCGTGTAGCCGTATATTTTTTTAATGACATTTTCGAGGAACCAGAGCTACAATCACTCAACAGGTAATTTCAGAGGTCGCCACAGATCGAATGAAAACCGTCAAAGTGTTTACATCCAGAAATATGAACAGGCAGTAGATGTGCTCACACTTAATTCAACAGGGCATTTCAAGGATGTGGACGACTTGGATTTGACCTATTTAGGTTTCTTTCATCCCCACTGACCAGTCATGTGCAGAAAGGGAAGACCCCGACTCTGGCGTCATCCTTCACCTTCACTGCTCTTTTCATCTCAGTGAAATCCCACTTTGATTCCTGCCTCCTCTCTTTACCTCCATGCCCCATCCTGCTCTGCCATCTCTCTGCCCTACATGCCTTCGTCTTCCTGCGTTACACACTCCACTTACCCAGCCTTCCCTCCCCACCTATCCACCTCCTCTACCCCTACAAGAATGTTTTTTTTTTTTAAAGTAAGGGGAAATTCATTACATCTAAAAATAAGCACGTCTCTGTGCGCCTGTGGTGTCACGTCCCCCAAGGCTGCACCACGTTATGGATGGGTCCTGTCTCTTCGCCTCGTCCGGGGTTCGCAGACACACACTCACACGGCGGAAAACACACACACACTTTTACAAAGGACACTCACAAGCAGTTATCAGTTCGATTCGCCAGCTTTGTTATTGCCGCCCTCGAGCCAATCTGGCCTCAGTCCTTTGCTGTGGGTTCAAAGCCGTGAGAACTAGGCTTGGAACCTAACAATGCCTCCCCTCTCTCTCTTGAGCTCCCTCCAAGACCTCAGCCTGAACACATCCATCTTGTGCTATCTGCTTTATCTACTACAGTTCACTCAGAAGAAACACACAAGAATGCTGCGAAACCGCTGCATAAAAACCACCCCAGAAGGATTGCAAACCTCGCTGCCCACGTTTTGGACATTCAGTCATGTTTATGGGAAAAAATATTATTGTATGACTGCAATTTTACATTTACAAAAGGAAACCTTTTTTTTTTTTTTGCTCTTCACTCAGAAACTCAGAACATTTTTTTCTGGAATGACACATTTTTGGCGTTGCATATTCATGTTTTTCTGTTTCATAATAGAATGTTATGTATTTCATCAAGCGTAGCAGCTGATTCAGTCATCAGGCATTAACTGTGGGGGGTTAAAATATAAGAGAGAGGATGTTGACTGACTGTGTGTGTGTGTTTGCAGAACGACGGCGTGGCAGGGTGAAAACAGGCTCCCCATTCAGCTCAACTCGTCTGCGGAGCAGTACGGTACTCTACCACATCTCTGGGCACCTCCACAACAGAGAGAAGAGCAAAATCAAACTCAACAAGGTATCATCAAACACAGCAAACAATGGGACGGGAGGTAACATGACCGGACGTCGGAGCAGTGGATATTTACTCTAGTCTGGGACGCTTAGAGAAGTGTTTACGATTGAGTGACATCTCGTGGTCAGCTGTAGTTTGCAGCAACACGAAATTTTCAGAACAGCAGCAAGTATTTCTGTAATCCACGTCCGAAGGAGTAGCAGGGGTTTACCGCCACTTTCTGAACACATCACACAACTAACAGGTTCTCTGTGCTTTGGATTGCAATGAACAAATTCAAAGAATGTCAAAACAGCCATACAGTCCCAAGTATGAAACAATAAAATCATGATATGTGGAGCTGCCCCATGTGACCCCTTTAAAAAGCAACTGATGTCGACGACTTGAGGTGTGAGGTTTTTATTATGTGGACAATTCGTCTCTACGGAAGCTTTTCAAATTTGGGAGGGTGAAATCAATATGTGTCCCTGTGTAATTAATCTCTCTGCTGCTATTATTTGTTGTCATCCAGAATGTGTTTGGGGACCCGCCCGCTCTGCCAGAGTACAAGGTAGCAGATGCCAGGAAATCCAAATTCATCCTCCTTCATTACAGCACATTCAAGGCAGGTTGGGACTGGCTGATTCTGCTGGCCACGTTCTACGTGGCTGTCACCGTGCCCTATAACGTGTGTTTCATTGGCGACGATGACGACCTGACACGCAGCACGACTGTCAGTGACATCGCAGTGGAGATTCTGTTCATCATAGGTCAGTTGGTTTGACCAGATTTCTCTCTTCACACCTTTTTAGCTAATCGATGAACTAATACATGCAATAACAACATTAATAATAATAACATTAATTAACATTAATAGCATTACATGCATAAATATAAGAAAAATAAAAGACAAAAGCATGAAAGTTAAAATCACTTATCCACCTTCCGCTTATGTAATAATGCCTCTGTACAACAATTCACAGAAAAACATATTCTGACTACAGTAAATCTCACATTTCTCTGTTTTGAACATCGTCCTGTGTTTCTTTTCCAGACATTGTTTTTAATTTCCGCACCACCTATGTGAGCAAGTCAGGCCAGGTGATCTTTGACGCCCGGCAGATTTGCATTCATTATTTGACCACATGGTTCGTCATCGACCTGGTGGCTGCGTTGCCCTTTGACCTGCTCTATGCCTTTAAAGTCAGCGTGGTGAGTAGCCATTGCATTTGTGTGCAACCCCCACTGTTTACAGTTGTTTTAAATATAATCCATGCACTATTTCCCATACAGATTAATCAATATATGACTTTCAATCAATTTATCTTTGATTGATTTAAAAAAGAAAATGCAGAAACATATATTTCTGGCCATTCTGAAAGGAGTTGGAAAAAGAACATGAGAGCTCCAGCTCTGAATGCAGGTGATTGATGGACAGTGCAGGAGCACAGGTCCCGTCTTTAATCCTGCAGTCTTAATGGTGAATTGTAAAGTGCAGCACCTCCAGCACATTTGACATTTCAGCTGATAACATATCACATGGATTGTTTCTAGCCGTGCTCCAGCGCCTGTTTGATTCAGCGTATTGATTCCACGAAGTGTACAAAGGCATAAAATTGTACTGTATCATTAAAACCACTTCCTGTTCTGCTTGAGTCAGACACATGCCCCCTTCAAGAAAACTCAGACCTGAAGCAATTAGGTAGAATTCATGGTCTTTGCTGCTGTTTACTCCCACACATCTACTGTAGCTGGAACAAAACAGTTTCAGAGTTGCTAAAGTTTTTTTGTTTTTGTTAAAAAAGCATGTTCAAAACACCAAAATGATTTATATCATAGTGTGTTGTTTTAACAACCTGTACAACACGCAATAGAGTGAAATGCACCATACTATGTCACTGCAGCTGACGTCTCAGGTGTGTGTTTGAAGGACCAGACAGGTATACGACAGACGATATAAAACTTATTTTGCATCGGTGATGCTGTATTTATATCTGCGCACACGCATACACACATGTACGAGAAGGAGGAATGATAACACAGTATATGTGGCACAACAGTAATGGTGGTCATTAAAACAACAGTAAAAAGGAGAGGAAATGTGTGAAAAATAGCAGGAGTGACTTGAGGATGTAAGGATAGAAAGTGTGAAAGTGTGTTAAAGCGTGTGTGTGTGTGGGGGGGGGGGGGG
>CAAKHB010007281.1:127457-145316 GCA_901007665.1 Aeoliscus strigatus
GGGGCAGCGGTGCATGGGTGAGCTCACTGACAGGCTGCCCCAGGCGAAGGTGCCTGGTTGGTTCCAGACTCTATTAATGGAAATACCACACACTCCCAACGGGCTGGGATTTTGGTGTAGGGCCACAAGTTCTCCTTCTGACGGAGAGGCCAGAAATGGTCGGTAATTGCTGAGCGTTCTGCATGATCTCCCCTCTAAGGATGGAGCATTCAGGCTGCTGAGGACAGAAGCCATGCTTTACCAAAATGAGCCAGGGGGCTTCAGCAGTGTCCCTCAGCGGGGCTCACTTCCCTGTCTGTGTCATATATCTCTGTCTCGTCTGCCTTTGGCCAAACTGTCGTGTGTTGCCATATTTTTCTTTTGTTCTATGTGTGTTGGTATTATCAATCCCTTGATCGTTATTATTATGTTGGAAACACTGTGAATTCTGTATTGTCCGTCTTCTAACTCACAACTGTATTTTCCCTCAGGGACACTGACATCATCAGCTGCTGACAATTATCAGCAGTGGTAGTAGTAATAGTAGTATGTCATTTATGGTTTTTGTCTTCATGAGTTTGACTGTTTTTCAGGGTTTTACACTGTTTTAATTTGCTTGGATTTTAGTTTTTTTGTTGGAAAGCAGTTTAGGCTGCATGCGTTCTATGAATGTATACATATAGTTATATTATTATTATTGTTATTGTTATTATTATTATTATTATTATTATTATTATTATTATTATTATTATTATTATTATTATTGTTATTATTAGTGTCTTGAGCATTGAGAATTTGTTCATTTTGTTCTTCATGCTTTACTGCTACAGTAAGACTAGCAGACTAGCTGGTGTTTATCAATTACCGGCATATTGCTTCTGCATCAGTGAATGAATATGTCTGGTCATGCTGTGGTGATTGGCCCCTGTAGATAAAGGTGTGGCTGTGGGGGGGAATAACAGGCATTTCTGTAAAGATTCAAGCTACTCTGTAAATTTCACACCTGACGAGCAAAGAAAATGGAAATGTGTGACGAGGGCGAGACGGAAGTGGTGGAGGGAAAAGTTGAAGGAGAATTTGGTGGGGGTGCATATGCACTGTTGCGTACTCATATTGCTCACAGCTCATGTACTGTATGTGATGGAGAATGGGCCGTTGGACGTCTCCATAGGTGGGATGGAGGGTAGTGATAGATGGCAGAGAGAAGATGGAGCTACTCCCCAGGGCTTGGTAGGAGGCTTCATTAGGCCTCGTGCAGCCACTGCTCTCGATTTCTCACAGCAAGACTGTGCCACAAACACCTTAACACAAGACTGAAGACAGGCACTCTCATCGCGACTGGCCACATATTTTTCCTAAAGCTTCTTTCAAACTCGATGAATGTTTTTATCTTCTGTCCCCGTCACCTTTTTGTTGCCCCACATTTTTCCCTGGTTGGAATAGAAACCTCCTCTATGGCATCCCTGTCCCACTTTCTCCTCCTCCACTCCTTTACGTCATGTCCCTATACCCATGTCACACTCACACACAAGCAGCATAGCCACCCCCCGAGTGAAAGGTTTCGTCCTTGTACTACATCCCTTCAGGGACAACTGATGACCCCATAATGTAAATCACTTCTGGTAAGGTTATAGAAGGTTAGGAGAAAGTTAAGGGTCGACAAATGGTGGCTGTGCTTATTGTTGGGGATTTCCAGTCAATGCTATGTCCTCTAAAGTGATGGAAGTGTGTGTGTGTGTGTGTGTGTGTGTGTGTGTGTGTGTGTGTGTGTGTGTGTGTGTGTGTGTGTGTGTTTGTGTGTGTGTTTGTGTACCCAATGGGGATAGACAAGGGCAGGCCCCAAATGATAGACTGTTGCTGGGGATTGAATTAGGAGCAGGTGGACAACAGATGACATTCACATCACGTCCGCTGTGCACGGACACTTAAAATTTGTGTGTGTGTGTGTGTGTGTGTATGTGTGTGTGTGTGTGCGTCTGTGTGTGTGAGGTAGAGACCTACAATTTGTGAAGAACTGATTCAGGGGTGCGGTGAGTAAACACAAACACCTGTGAGTGAGTGATTGCTCTAATAGGCGACTTTGTATTCAAGGACCGTTCATCAGGAACTCACGAGGATCATGTTGTTGATGTGTTTACAATCATTTGCGGAGTTCTAGTTGTATGATATGAGAGCACCTCGACAGCACGGAAAGTCTTCTGTGACCTCTTTTATCGCCGCGTGTGTACGGTAGTTCTCAGGAGAATTGGCATCTGTTAGACGACTGCAAACCGCTTCACACTTTTAGAACATACTTATTTCATTTTATCTATTTACAACTTGTGGCATCGGCTCTGTCCAGGAAATCCCCAAAAATAAATCGATCTGTATCTCCAGGTGTCTGTGGTCCACTTGTTAAAAACGGTCCGTCTGCTCCGTTTGCTGCGGCTGCTTCAGAAGATGGACCGCTACTCACAGCACAGCACAGTGGTCCTCACGCTGCTCATGTCCATGTTCGCCCTGCTGGCTCACTGGATGGCCTGCATCTGGTACATCATTGGTAAGATGGAGATGGAGGCCAACGCCTACAACTGGGATATTGGTGAGTCCGGACTCGACAAAATAAAAGAGTGAACGAGAATCAGTCCTAAACACAATCCAACAATGCTGCCTTAAATCTGAGGTGTTTAACTCTTAAATTCTTCAATATTCTTCTGTATTAATAAGAAATTCAGCAAGTAAATCGCTTCATTTAAATTGGTTTAGTCCAGGAGTGTGAAACGACAACGCTGAATCTGCGCAGAATGTGTCCAAACCTTCTTGTTGGTAGTGTTTCCCTAACATGCCTCCACATAAAAAAAGAAGGGATTGGCTCAGCTCTTCTGCAGCTCGATTCATGTTATTTAGTGTAACAAAGTGGTTGGTGATTCAGTCCATTCGTAAGCAGCCAATCAGATCCAGTTTCCTGTATTTCAGCATGAGTATCGGACCCTTGATCCCCTGATAAACAGTCGTACTTGTACTGAATAAAGTAATTTCATTTCTCATTATTTCCAAATTGGCGCATTGATTGTGTTCAGTCTTTCAGACATTCATGTGAAACCAGAGTTACTCCACCCACAGGACAAAGACAAAAGCATATATGTGCTGCAGTACTCCAGAGATTACGTAATATGTTCATAAAGATCACACTTTAAAGCTGTAGATGTTCTTAGGCAGCACATCGCTGCATGTGTGTCTCCTAATGCTCCAACAAATTAAACATTTTAGAAGCTTAATTAAGGTCATGACTGCTGCATCAGTGACTCAACCAGTCTAGTTTGTGTTTGTATGCAGAGGTGCTCGTGTCCTACGATTGATTGAGAGGAGCGTGATTCTTCGTCTTGTAATTAACGATGAAGCCCCCACACACACACACACACACACACACACACACACACAGTCCCTCTTTAGGTCCCTCGTATAATGAGCCCCCCTGGGCTGATCTCTGGTCAGTATCGATGAGATGCACCGGCTGCAATTACATCCCTCTGATGTCCTCATAACCGGTTCCGGGTCAGCATTGACTGGGTCATGAGTACGACGTGGACTCACTCCTGAGCAATTACTGCATTTCAGTGTCATAAAGTAACAGGTCAGTACATGAGGCAGGATTAATGTGTTGTATCCTAATTATGTATTTCTGATGCTGAGTGTGTGGAGAAGTCCAGCAGCTATGAGGGGCTTCCATCCAATTACCATTCATCAGTGTCTGCAGGGGACTCTCCAGGGATGGGCTGTGCGTCTCTACAGTGTGTTGACCAGGGATTAGCTCTGGTCTCCAAGCATCTGATATGCTTCTGGTGAATCCATTGTTCTAGATACAGCACAGAGGAGACTATTGCTTTCCAGTTCCAGAGGCCAGTGCTGATAGAGACACGCTTCGCTGCTCTGTGGCTCGAGTGGACCGCTGCCGCTCGTAGTGCTGAATTTCTTCTTTTGTGTGATCACTGTCACAATGGAGGTGTTTGTGGTGACATGTCTTCTTCTTCTGGAGTATGATTAGTAGCTTGTGGAGAGTATGAAATGACATTGTGCTTCTCTGTCTGTCCATGTTTTAACCTCCGTCCGCTGTCCTACGAACAGGATGGCTACATGAGCTGGGGAAGCGCCTGGAGTCGCCGTACTACACCATAGGAAGCATGAACGGAACCAGCAGCGGCCCATCGCTTCGGAGCGTCTACATCGCCTCACTATACTTCACGCTCAGCAGCCTCACCAGCGTGGGCTTTGGCAACGTGTCAGCCAACACCGACACAGAGAAGATATTTTCTGTTTGCGTCATGCTTATAGGAGGTACACTAAATACACACACACACACACACTCGCTGCAGGTCCACATCTGGTTTGGAAACAATTGATGATTGTCATTGTTTTTTAAAATCATTTTCAAATGAATTTTAAATGAATTTTATATATTCATATATATGCTATAAATCATATTTGGTTTAAGAAGATTCCACACATACATGTTTCATCACGTTGTTACCAGTTGTACATTTATCAAACGGGTCTTATCAGGTTACTAGCTGCTTGTTAAACTCATTTTGTTTCTTATGGGATGAGGAGAGGTCACTGTGGAGGGGTTTTCCCCCTAGACACTCCCTTAGAGACACTGATGCGACAAAATGCTAAATGTCCCTGGCTGCCTCAGGGTGGATGCAGTCTGCAGTCTCAGAAAGTGAGGACCAGCCAAAATGTCCCCACATTCCCAAGATGTCCTCACTCACACAAGTGTTAAAAACGTACAAACTGTACAGGAACACACACGCACACACAGAGCTAACCACTGATGGCATAAGATACAATTAGTGAAGGAACAGAGTTGTTGTCTAAAATAATTTGAATTCGTCATCCACGTAGTGGTCTGTGTCTTGTGTGTGTGTGTGTGTGAGAGAGAGAGAGAGAGAGACAGGGAGAGACACATCTGCAGCTTAAAAGCGATAGTAAGAATGCGTTATCATTGGATGCGTAGAGGGCAGGTATCTGTCATTTTAATCAAATCAGTCCTGACACTGATTTCATTGCGGGGCAGGTGCAGAGTTGCAGACATTAACTTCTGTTTATTAGATCACTAATGTTAAAGTTACATGACAGAAACATTTGTTCTGAATATTTTATATAATATTTTGTATGTATTTTACTTATTTTTACAGTAATATTCTATTTTACATTTGTATTCACTTTACAATATAAATGTACCTCAGAGTTAATACAGTACTTCAGATAATAAGACGAGTCACCAGCTCACCGCAGGGCCACATGAAGGACAGACAACCAGTCACACACACACACACACACACACACACACTCTTTAACCTCAGCATGCTTTTGGAGGTGGGAGGCCAGAGTACCCAGAGTAAGATCCCGGGCCAGGAATCAAACCTGGGACCTTGTTGCTGTAAGGGAACCGTGCTAAACACTGTACCACCCAGTTCTCTGTAGGGTTGTCTTCTAAACAAATATGACATTGACACATTAAATTCAGATTGAGCCCATTGAGACGTATATAATTTAACAGTGAAACTCAAACATCCAACTGAATGAACCAGATGGAAAATCAAACTGAATGCTGGAGGTGTTTCAAACAGGAGTTCATCATGCGATGCAGTCTGATTATAGACGGAGTGCAAAGACGTGAACACATTGAGCTGATTTGAGCAGGAAGGTGGTGGCCGTAAAAACGACATCACTTCATGAATTTTGCACAACACGTTTTGACTGAACTTGCCATTCAACATATTCAAAGAAAATGCGGCGTTAGTCTGGTGTGTTAATTCATCATTGTGTTCCTCCCTTCCTCCCTTTCCTCACATCTATCTCTCCCTCCTCCCTCCATCTACCTCACCTGCAGCGCTGATGCATGCGTTGGTCTTCGGTAATGTGACAGCCATTATCCAGAGGATGTACTCCCGCTGGTCCCAGTACCACACCAAAACCAAAGATCTCAAGGATTTCATACGTGTCCATCATCTGCCGCAAAGCCTGAAGCAGCGGATGCTGGAGTATTTTCAGACGACCTGGTCCGTCAACAACGGCATCGACTTTAATGAGGTACAAGACCAGATGCACTTTGATTCAGTCCAAAGAGTCTGTGTGATAGTGAACTGCTGTGGATAAAGGTTGGCAGCCCAACATGAAATCGATCAGCCTGTATGTTCAAACAAACAGCGATTTAAAGGATAATTCTAGTCAAAAGCTCATAGTTTGCTACTCTATGCAATCCAGGTTTGTCCATGCCAGCATATTCATCTTTCGCCACCAAAAAAACAATTAGACCTGATTAAAAATGACAAACTTTAGCTTTTTCTGTTGTGCATGAGAAAACAATAACTGGACCAGTCCTTTTCAGTTCAACGGCCCTCAGAAAAACGAGGCAAACGGGAGGAGCAGCTCATTAATCTTGTTGCTTAACACCCCCGTTGTATTTGACACAAAGAGTACTGGAGGAAACAGCGAGTTTAACTATCTTCATATATTGTCTGAAACGACGATACAACTATGTCATTCACAAAACGAGCACAAAATGAGAAAACGTATCAGATGCATACATTGGCCTCGGTGTGCCAATGAGGGAGGGCTGCAGAGGATGGTTTCCAGAAGAGATGGAGGAGGAGAGTCAATTGCACTTTTCCTGACAAAATTTCAGCAAGCGGTCAGCAGTCTGGTGGCAGCTCGTCCTTCCAGGCTGTGAACGCCTGTGAGACAGCTGTCATAACTCAGATTAGTGCTTAGATAGGGTGCTGATGAGGAATCCCAGACGGATGAATTATAAATGGAGCCTATGATTAAAGTCGGCCTGGTTCTCATGACTCATTGATTGATTATGTGATGCTGAGCTCCAGATCTTTGTCCTGACAAGCAGACAAATAGCAGTTTTGACTTGTAATTCTACCTGCGTTTCATGAGCGTGTTCCAAAATATTTTCGTTTGTTTAAAGAAATAAGTTGTTCTTGAAGGTGCAATTTATATCTTTTTGAAACATGACCTTCCATTTCTGGGAAACAAGGAAAAGAACAAGGGCGTGAAGGTCTAAAGGCATTAACCTGTAAGATTTTAGCTACTAGAGTAAGGGCTATATTATTATGATTATTTACTTGTTCCTGCTCATTCTCTCTCTCATGCTCACAGCTGCTGAAAGACTTTCCAGATGAGCTGCGGTCTGATATCACCATGCACCTTAACAAGGAGATCCTGGAGCTGTCTCTCTTTTCCTCCGCCAGCCGTGGCTGTCTACGCTCCCTGTCGCTGCACATCAAGACCTCCTTTTGTGCTCCGGGAGAGTATCTCCTCCGACAGGGCGACGCACTCCAGGCCATCTTCTTTGTCTGCTCGGGATCCATGGAGGTGCTGAAAGATGGCATGGTGCAAGCCATTCTAGGTATGATAAAGGGACAGAGGGGCAGTGGGAGTGTGGTGCAGGAGGAAAAAAAATCCATAATTGTGTTTTCAAAGAAACTGTCTGCAGAATCCTTGATAATGAAGCTCTGAGCGGGTTGTTGTGATAAGAGCCGAGTCCTGTAAATGGGCTCTTTGTTTAGAAACGGAACAGCTATAGGATCCTAAAGGCCACAGCTTGTAGTCAATTCTCAGTAAGTTCCCCGAAATGAATCTCGTCATTGTTCGTTCTGGTGGAGCGAGCCGACAAACGATGTAATCGCTCATGTAGTAATAGGCTAGATACTTTCCAAAACTCTACTAAACTACTACTAGCAGAGCTGACAGGCAGCTTGAATCATTCTAGTGAATCTAATCAGAGCAGAGTCCATGATCATCCAGGTTAAACCCTCCTACAAAGTCACGTTTTAAAGCATTGCAATTCAGGCCCGCCCAGTCCAGACTGGTTCATCAGTGTGATTCAGTGGAGTCAGTTCATGTCAGCCTTCTAGTTCAGTCCAGTCAGGTTCTGTCCATTCCAGTCTGATGACGTTCTATCGTACATGTGTGTTTTGTTAATGACTGCTTCGAAAAGGCAACATCCAACTATAGATTAATTCATTCCAGCTGTCAGATGCCTTTGCCAGTCAACAGAAATGAGAATAAAAAAGAATACAAAAGCTACATATTTGCAAAAAAATTTTTGCAAAACAAAGCACAGTTGTTCTAAAATAGAATTTAGAAACTCATTAATGAAGGGAGATAAAAAAAAAATGCTGACGATGAAATTCTGCATTGAGAAGGTAAACTTGCTGAATTCATGCAAACACTGTAATAATCTTTTTTTATATCAAGGTTGAGCAGTGTCTTCAGAAGACGTCATTACACCGAGATCTAATGAGAGCTGGAGGTAATGACCAGGAAAGTAAAGGGGTTAATTGGTGCAAACAGACAATCTGGTCCTGCTGAGACCGGGACCAGGTGTGAGGTGCAGATGGATTCCATACGACTGGAATCAAACAAACAGAAACTCACTTCCCAAACGTGTGCATCGAGCTCAAAGCCCTTCCTGCATCGAGCATGCTGTTTTCATCCATCTGTTTTTCTGACAGGATTACACAAAAATCACTGTGACCAGTCTGTCAGCGAGGTGGGTGACTCAGTATGAAATGAAGCAGACTGCACAAGGTTTAGCTGAATAACATCACTTTTTTTTTTTTGCCAACAAAGCTAGTTTATACACAAATACAATATGCACTGCAGCGTTTCAGGTCTTAGTGTCAGTTGGTTGGCTGTCAGCAGACCGAACCCACTACGTCCTCTCTCAGCACTCAAGGCGCTTCTTCTCTAGCCCCTCCCACTGCAGGAGGAGTCACAGACACGCCCAGCTGCACAATCGCCTGCCTGATTGGACGAGTGAGGCATTGAAGAACACTGCTTTGACTTTCCTGTAGACTTGGTGCCTCAACACTACAGTTCACTTCTAGTTTTACTTATGAATGTAGTTGGTTGAGATGAAGGTTGATATAGGTTTATTTCACCAAATAAATACTTAATGCAGGATCAAACAGCTGTTTTTTAAAGGAGTGTTTGACAGCATTTTTTGTAGTACACATTTTTCTGCCCAAAAATGCCCCCCCCCCATGTTATAAACAATATAAATGAAGATTACCAACAACATATAATGTGTGTGCGTGTGTTTCAAAAACTGTATATAATTTTTTCCCAAAAGTTTTATGAACACGTGTATGTGTATTGAGTAGGTGGAATTGTTTACACAGACTGTGTGTGTGTATGTGTGTGTGTGTGCGTGCCTGTCAGGCAGGAAGCCTTGTGTTTTCTTGTCTGCTGACTGTGCAGGTCAGGCTGACATGGAGGGTCTGACTGAAATAGAGGGGAAAAAAAGAAGGTTTTCTGTGTGTTTTTGTTTCTCCCTCTGTGTGCACGTCTTTCTCACCACTCTTCCCTGTCAAATCACGAGCCTGCAGGCTCAGCTCCCTGACATAATAGAAAACCGGCTAAAGTGCCAGAGAGGGAGGCACCGAGACAAGGGAGGGTGGGGAGAGAGTGTCGATGGAGAGATGAGAAGCACTGAAGTGTGAGGTAGTGAGGGACTATAAAAGAAATGTTCGAAAGTAGTTAGTATGTATGAAAATGGGATGATGAGACTAAGAAGATTGAGACGGTTTGCAGGAAGAGAGGTACAACTCGAGCATAAATCTGCACCAAGGCCGACGTAAAAACATGCTGGAAGTATTCATGGCTTTTTACTTCCATCACCTTACAGCTCTGTCGTAATCCTGCTTACAGACACATAAAACACATGACAATGAAACCTAATCTCTCAGGATTTCCATCAGGAAAGAGAAGAATGGCAACGAGACGGAGGAGGCAAACAAATAAGGAACAGCTCGATATGAGCTGAGGAGATGGTTTAGCTGTGACGGAATATTGTGTGAATTACTCTGTATTGGCCAATGTGACCGCACCCAACAGAACTGTCTGTAAAATAAAAAGTAAGGGAGAAATAACTGAGATGTAGAGACGGCAGTAAAGAGAGAAGTCACAACTGCCATCATCTGAACAAGCAGCCTTCAGAATTCACAGTGAGTTATTATTTGCTCACTGCTTAGAAGACTAAACAGCACTAAGTCCTTCAGAACTACGAATCATACCCTTGAACCCACTCGGTTTTGTTTGTTAGAGCTCACCTCCCTCGCGCTCTCTGTCTCTGGAGATGTTACACTGCACTTTATTTGAACAGAACATTGAGAAGAATGGGTTCAAGTTTGTTGTACAGCGGCTGTTGTTTCATGTCAGAAATATACTGTTTAATAGGCACATCTGAGCATCCGATGCAGCTGCAGCATGTATGGTGCTGTTACTCTCCCCATACACCCTTGAATAAATGGAAAACATGTCCTTCGACCCACATTAGAGACCTGCAGCATATACCCCCTTCTGACCAGACAAACAATATGCTCTGACCCTTAATTCTGACCTTCCTCATCCCTGTTTCACTGTGCAGGTAAAGGTGACCTGATCGGGGCAAACGTGTCCCTAGATGACCGTGTGATAAAAACCAACGCCGATGTGAAAGCTCTGACCTACTGCGACCTGCAGTGTATTAACCTGAAGGGGCTGTACGAGGTGCTGGACCTCTACCCCGAGTACTCGCACCACTTTGTCCAGGATATCCAGCAGGACCTCACATACAACTTGAGAGAAGGACAAGAGACACAAGTGAGTCATTCAAACGTTTCCTGCAGGTGTGTGTGTGTGTGTGTGTCAAAGTAATGTTCAACTTATACTTTGAGTGAGTCTCTTTTTTGCATTTAATTTTCTTTTATCTCTTTTTCATTTTACACATTTAGACAGCTCAACCAGACAGTGTTACAATACACCCCCAACACGTGGTCCTTATGTATAAATGCTCATACAGTGTAATTCACGCAATAAAAATAGAACAGAAATAGAAATAATTAGCGTCAGCTACATCTACTTCAACTCATGTCCTGTTATATCATAAGAAAAAAAAGTTCTCACGGCCCTTCCTTCTTTTCCCCGTTGTTGTTTATTCTCTCTCAACATCTGTTCATATGACACTATTTCTGTCATATGTTTAATCCATTTTTTACATTCTGGTGGGGATGTACTTTTCAATAACCAGAGGATATTTCAGGCTGCTGTGACTACACCGACCTTTATAAATGCAACGTCATGTTTTGATGCTCCCATTATTTGCGTTGGCCAACAGAGAGTAATAGTCCCGTTCTATGGAGTCTACAGGGGGTAAAGTACAATCTAAGTATTAACATATATTGGGTAAACTTCCCTCTAGCCTCCCTAATATGTTTCCCAGAATTTACTATTATTCTCCTCCGTTCCTCCTCATTTAGTTCACATTCCAGAGGCCTCCGCCTACAGATCCTTATTCTACCCACTAAGATCTCCATAAAACACTGCTGCTCTGTGTGATGTGTCTGGCAGCTCCAGAAAGTAACCTCCTGGATTTGTCCCATGTGTAAAGTGCCCTTTGATGATACAGTTTTTAATCTGAAAATACATGCAAAGATGGCCTGTTTCTTCTAAATGAAATACAAACAGCTCTGAAAATGATAGAAATTCTCCATTCACAAATAAGTCACTTATTTTTCCGTATTACATAAACCATTGTTCCCAATAAGTCCAGCCGGATTATTCCATAGCAAGGTGTATATTTGTTTTTATATGGAGCACCACACTTGTGTACCTCTCTCCAGACCTCCTCCACTGGTTGATGATCCTTGTGATACTTTGAGGAAATGAATGTAAGTCAGTGTCGTGTTCTCTGGTGGTTTGGGAGCAAAAATAACTGCAGCACTGGCAAAAGTTCTGCTTCTGTAATTACCGTCAGGTGTCTCCCCTCACTAAGAGCACCACCGAGCCACACACACACACACACACACATACAGAAACTGTGCCACAGGGCTTCTGGGGGAAGATACTGGGCCAAAAAGAAAGTGCAATCTATTAAATGTGAGGACTGAGTAAAGTTTAACTAGAGATTGGAGGACCGTGTATGTGTGAGGGTGAGATGGATCACTGATCACAAACACTTCACAGCACAACACACCATCAGCATCCTGGTGAATTATGTACCGTCATCGGATCTATGTAAGTCACAGACCGTCTATCTCACACACAGTTTCTCTTCTTTAGCTAAAGTGTCTGTGAGACATCTCATGTGGACGGAGAGGATAGTCTGCATCCCTGAATTATAACTGACATAATAGTCAGGAGAAGAAACTTCTGCTTTAAAACGCCACAAATACACCAACATGAGACGGTGGAGGACGTCCATCCCTCCATGAAGCCGCTGAGCCTGCTGAAAACGACTTCCATAAAGTCACGCAGAGCAGCAACATCTTGACGTTACTGCAGTTCACTTACAATATATTTCTTCCCTGGCTCGTCCTCGCTGATCAGTTTTATTCAGTTTTGCTTGTACAGCACAACATCACAAATGACAAATGTCTCTATGGCCTTAACAGTCTACACAACGCAACAGCCTCTGTCCTTAGACCCTCAGTCATAGATAAACTGCCCAAAAATTAGAAACCTCAGGAAGGGCTGCTGAAGTTGGATCGCTCTCACTGAGAGACAAAAAAAAAATCTCGGGCCAGAATGTTCACAACAGCGCTGGAGATGCAGTGACTAATGATTTCCAACATCTTGACTTCAAGTCAAACCATAACCATAACTCCAACTGGTCTGATGCTGATCTCTTAATCAGCTCGCCACAGAAAATGAAACTCTAATTAATGTTCAAACGCTCATCTGTATTTCTTTTCTATGAATAGTCTGCAGGGCGAGCCAGCAGCAGACCTCCACCACTGATAATGGACTCAATCACTCTTTTAGACAAAATCATCCTTTTTTTTTTTTAATCTCAAGAGGAGAAAAATCAGTTCTGTCTTAGAATGACTTCGCAGCCATTAAATCAAGGCTGCACCAGAAGAGAGAGTGATAAAATGCTTCACATACATCTAGCTTGCTTTTCACTTTTGGAAACATGCACAAACAACATGTATATAATAATCTGCAGTCAGACATTTCACAAAAAAATCAATTCAGCTGTTGGAGCCATTAACTTCCTGCTGCTGTTTTCCTTCTTAGTGCATTGGGTCAGAGGCCTCTGATCAATATGTGACTGAACAACTGTTATTATATCCTCGTTATACCGTTGATCAGCATCGCTGCAAAAATATTCAGCAACATCAGAGGAACAGAGCATGCAGGTCTGAGGTCAGAGGTCAGAGTTCATCTGTGTTGCCTTCATTGCATGTCATAGTTCCAGCATGAAATGTTGATCTTGGGGTTTTTTAACTACTTTTCCTGTTAATGAATCCAAATTAGAGTTGTGTTTCTTTACACTTAGATGTTACTATATACACAATGTAATTTTGTCTTTGTGATAAAAAAAAGTATACCAGGCAATTTTTTTCTTGACTTCATGTTCAACACATCCCAGAATCAGCACAACTTCAGTTTTTGTGTCACTCGATAATCAGACCTCAAAGGTATGACTTTAAAGCAGGACTTACGAATTACCTTACACAACATGCAAACCATGAACAAAACAAAACAGGAAACACTGGGATTGTACTTGAAGTAATTTGACTACCTGTGTCAGCTCGTTAATGAATTATAGCAGCTCTTTCCTCCAGATTCTGGATGAACAGGGGGTGCTCTGCTTCATGTCGTTTCCTGTCCACAATCACACAGGGACACCTGGCCTGTCGTGCAACACAAAGGATTATGCATTTTTCCACATTATGCACTGTTTGCAGCAATTCCCCTTTTAGACTGACAAACCTCTGAATCTGACAGTCTGATTGGTCACCCACGGGATCCAGTGGTTAGTGATCAGAAACATGCCTGTCATACTCATGCGTAACCAGAGATGATGATGGATGAAATTTGATTGCTGCAGTGTGTGAGCAGACGATGAAGTAGACATTCTGAAGACCGATCCAAAGAAAACAAAGCTGATCATACTGCATCCGGTGCAATCTTATTGTGTTGTTTCATACGGGTTATATAACTGTTGACAATAAAGAAAAATATTACTGCTTTAATGCAAACCAGTATGACTGCATGAGAACGTTTGTGAAATAAATGCAGTGTCCTCATTCATGAGGAAAAATATTTATTGAAAAACATCTGGCTGCAATGTCAGTCAACCATGACAATAATTCCCCATATTGTTTAGAAAATGAGAAGTATCTAATATTAGCAAGTTACAACATCAGATATATATATGTACATATTGGTGATGATCATTTAAACATCACATTCCTTTATAAATATTGTAGCTTCTAAATCCACAAGTACCGTATTACATTTTCTCTGTTTCCAGTCTGCGGTGAAAAGGAATGGGCGAGTGGTTCAGGGCTGCCCCCCAATCACAGAGGTCCAGGACGAACATGAGGAAGAAGAGAATGAGGAAGACATGCTGGTTCCTCAGTCATCAGCGAGGATCCGAGGGGTGAACCGGAGGGACGCTGGCAGGAAGTCTCCACTGGACGGCCAGAGGAAGTCTCAAAAGATGATCCAGGAAATCACTCTCACCACTTTAGACCCTTCCAACCTGAGCCCCAGGTGAGTTCTTTGTCGGCTTGTTGGGTTTATTTATGCAGGTTTGGGTTTGGTTTGGTTTAGAAACAAACAACATACAACAGGTCTTTTACATTCTGTTACATTCAATATTAGTATCAATTAAAGACATGAAGAACAATAATTTCAAACAAAATAATCCAATAACTACTTGTCGAGATAAGCTTGAGTATTATTTTGTTTAGTATACAATCTATTTTGTGTCATTTTGCATTCCTCTTTTCTTATTTATTCTATTCTACTTTCATATACGTGTTGTAAATTTTGGGGTGTTATTTCTCTGTGGTTTTTTTTGCACATCTTAGCATTTCCTCTTATTCAAGAGGCAGGGTGGGGGGTATTATTGAAAGCACAAAGCACATAGTGTTGCACTTTCTACTGAAAAGTGATACATTAATAAAGTTTGATTTCTTGATTGATTGTTCATTTCAAATAAATGTCTTCCCTCAGTTCTGTTTGCAGTCCACCTATGACACACACACACACACACACACTCGACAGTGAATGTTTGATTAACATATTGGTAGTGACATTAAATGTTATTGTCCCCTATTGCACTCAGACACACTTATGTCTCTTTGCAGGATAGTGGACGGTACTGAAGACAGTGAGGAGACAGAGACTTCTCGAGCGGTCTCCTCCTCCACCAGTCCAGGTTTCCCCGTCAGTGAACCAACCAGTGCCTCAGCATCTGCCACAGGTCCTCCCATCATTACTACTACACTACACACAACACCTAACCCGTCAAATACGATCATAATCCTCCACAGACTCCCGCCGACAATGGCTATTGCAAGACAGTAGTTGTGATTAATTTGATTTTGTAAATTTACTGTATTCATGATTTTCTTGTAGCAATGGAAGTGAGTTGTAAGCTTTCTAATATGTATCACAGATATGCTACAGATCAGCACAGCAGAATTAGCAGCAAAAGCAGAGGAGACCAGAGGACAACTACGGCACCTAAACCAGCAGGTAACAACATGTGGGTCAGGGTCGTGACTGATAACAAGAAGTGTTCTGGTTCCATTCCAAGCTGCCACAGCTAATATAGGAGTGTGACTGTGAGATTATGCCACCAAGTAGGAAAACTTTTTATACTTTTATTTTGGGCTCAGAACACTGCAAATGAACAACACGAAAAAGACAAGACGCTCACACAACTACCAAATACTCACCACCAAATATGTGTGAGTGTGTGTTTCCTATGGTTTTGATTGGCAGGTGGCTAAATTGACATTGCTGTAGATGTTCCCAGCTTGGCGTCAGTGAGTATGGAGGAGAAAAAGGCAGAGGGGGGAAATAAAGGATATGTTAAATAGAGTGCAAAAGAAGAACAGGACATATTAAAGCAGAAGCAGCTGTGGGAGGGTTGAAGGGCAGAAGTGCTTCTCTCATGCAAACAGTTGTACTCACTGGCTCCGTTGTCCTTTCTCTGTGGTTTACCGCTGTTCGACAGGAAGTCTCTCAGCAGAGTCTGGTTTGTTAATCCTCGCTGGGGTCTGTTCACACTGATCAGCACAGGAGAGAACAAAAAAGAAAGGGGATGACTTCAAACCCTGTCTGCTCTCTCCAGAAACACTTGGATTTGTTGAAATGGAGCTTTGCCATTTTGTTGGCAAACATATTCATTTGTAAATCTTGACTGACAGTGGACGCACACATATTTACAGTACAAATACCTGCATGTATTTCACATCTAGTAGGCCCCCGTGCCTGTGTGCTGTGATATTCTCCACAAATAAATGCGGTTGTATGAACGCAGTTCTTCTCTTTGTAGATTTTGACCTGAACTCTGTGAAACAGGAAACATTTAATGAGCTACAAATTGTGTGAGTACAGCATAAATGAGCTTTGCCTTGCCCTGTGACCTCTCACCTGTGCCTTTTTACCCCCCAGTGCATTTATAGCCCAGGTTTATATTGTGGGATAAGAGAATGGGATTAGTGTGGTTGGTAGGGCCTAACACAGTGACCTCTTTTAGTCTGTCATGGAAATCATAATGGGAAAGCTCACCGGGGAGCTGGATCAATACATCCTTTGCCTGATCAGCCTCAATAATTGAGCTTCTGTTTACAACAAGGCACCAGGAAACACACACACACATTTTGAGAAGATGTAGTGTTAACACACAACAAGCATGTGCATTGACCAACCTTAGCAAATGCAGTAAAATGAAATGCGAAAACCCCTGAGTTGATGCTACTTGTAGTTGATTGAATTTTGGTGGAATGAACATGAGACAATAACGACATTATTAAGCTCTCGTTTGCTACGTTGTTCAGATTTGGCTGATCTTTATCTGAACTGTAGGTCATATCGTTACCATTATTCTCTGAGTGTAGAGACCTTCTCTCCACGTACATATTCCCCTACATACAGTATGCATGGGAAATGTCCCTCCCCAGCACATGATGTGGATAATTATTTCAGCAGTCAAACTTCCACGCAGAGATACAGGCAAAGGTGTTTCAGGTTCAAAATACAAATGTGGAGAGACAGTCTCTTCACTCAGGGAACCATGGTTACAATGTAACCTACAGTTCTCTATGGTGTTGAGACGATCCACCCAGCTCATATTCCATGTGTACGGGGGCTCTGGAAGACATCTGGCACAGAAGAGGAACAGTAACAGGTTCATGAAACACACCACCAGTGCCAAACAAATGAACTATTTCCAAATGCACAATATGTACAACCCCTCCAGAGACGACAGGGCAGCCAGGTGCTATCCATGTTGTTTAAGCCTCCCTGGCCCTTCAAGACGCCAGACCAGAGACATCAGTGGTGCCAGCCCGACAGACACAAGGCAGCGAGGAACGGTGCCTGTGATACAGTCATTTTTTTTTAACACATAACTCATTTAAGGAGCAGCCATGAGTCTGTTTAAAGGGGACACCATCCAAGGTTTGCACTAGAGGGGCCAGAAACATGCAGGTGTAATGGCACAACCAGTCAAAGTCCCCTGTAGGGCACAGCAGCTCAAAGACGGCACTGCAACATCCCCTCAGGGCTGAGCACACTATGGCACCGCTAGCAAAATCCCTGCATCTCACACACACTGGACTCCCCTGTTGTGGTGTTATGTCAGCAGTCTCGCAGCGTATTTTAGGTTTTTCAGAAAAAAATAAATTAATTTGCCTCTCATTGAAGAAGAATGTACGGAAGAATATTCGATTCACTTTACTCAATAAAACAATCTTTTTCTTTGTAATTTTCTCTGTTTTTTGTTGTATTTTCTTCATTCTTTCATGGTTCACATAGATTTTATTTCGCTCATGTACCGTGAGGGGGGGGGGGGGGGAAAAAAAAAAAAAAAGGGTCAAA
>CAAKHB010007281.1:149837-181460 GCA_901007665.1 Aeoliscus strigatus
CCGCTTTTATGTGTGTGTGTGTATGTGTGTGTGTGTGTGTGTGTGTGTGTGTGTGTGTTTGTGTGTGTGTGTGTGTGTGTGTGTGTGTGTGTGTGTGTGTGTGTGTGTGTGTGTGTGTGTGTGTGTGTGTGTGTGTGTGTGTGTGTGTGTGTGTGTTTGTCTGTGGTAACAATAGGCAAATGTAGGATCTGTCTCCACAGCACATGTGTGCAGTAGATATGGCGTTACATCATTGTGGGTGTTATTTTACAAACATCAGTACTAGTGTTTATGTATTACTGTGTGTGTGTGCGCGCGTGACACTGACCAATGAGGACACTTATTCTTCACTCATGACAGCTTCAACATTCACAACCAAAACTTTTGGATTCACCAACAAAATTTTCTTAAAATTGGATAATCATTCCTGGTCATCATCGTTTATTTTCATAAAAAATGCAGAAAAAGTTACAAAACAAAGTTAAGAGAAGGGTCTTATGTAAGACTCTTTTCATACCTGAACCAATTTAACACTTGCGTACCTGCATGTGTGTGTTTAATCAACTTTTTTTATTATTGAATTAAGGCCCTGACCCATATACAACAGCATCTCATCCATTTCTACTCTTTTCATTTTTTTTCTTTTAAATGAGTCTCGTAGCCTTGTGAAAAGAGCCTCTTCACTTGTCCCTCGTCCCAGATTGCGGCGCTAAAAAATACCCTCACCATGCAGGAGGTGAGACGGTAATAAAAAATCTCTCCTTCATCTTTGCAGACATAATGGAGATATGTTGAAATCTGCCAACTGTGGCTGAGTGTTTCCATTCAACCTTTACAGAGCTCTGATAGGCTACCTGCTGCATGCCCAACTCCAGATGCATTATAAATGCATTTGAATGATTTTTATTTACATGATAATGCAAACTGGGATAAACAGGTCTGGCCACCTATATGAATGCGTATCTAAAAGCACATATGCAAACTATGGAGAAGCTCTGCACACCAAGACATTTTCCGTTACTCTCGGTGAGGCAGGGAGGGAGGGAGGACACACCTTATTTGTTTGATAAATGGATCTGCTCCCATGGCTGCCTTGGTACAAGTGGCCGTGGCAGGAGGGGTGCCACAACAATGTGAATGTCAGAAGTGAAGATTAATGGTGGTTTTGTCTCTTAGTCAAGCTATGCTCATCAAGATCAGATACTGAAAAAGCTGCTAAATTACCTCTTTTGTTTGTTGCGCACATGTCAGGAAGTGCTTTGTTAAGTAGGAAGATCATCACCACTTGGCGCTCTTGCTAAATGTAAAGGTGTTATCTGCAGTGTCACTGACAGAATTAACAAGAGGGGATTCACCCGGCTGGCAAGCTAGTAATTCAAAAGATGTCGGGGTATTTTTAGGAAAGAGACCAAATGATCCTTGTTTAGTGTTTCTCAGAGCACCGACACATTTCCACACATTTCCATGCATTTGTGGTCCATTGTGTATTTTATAATACTATTACTGAAGCAATTAAGTATTTTGCATCTTTTTTGTCAGTAATAACACGTACACACGACACAATGGAACTATCTTCTTGTCAGAGGAAATTATGAGCATAATGGTGCTTTGGCGCTACCTGTTGGCCACAATCAAAACTAAACTTCCTGCATCCAAGCACTGATCCTGATGGCCTGTAAGATGTGAAGGTTCTTTCAGGGGTCTACCTTTGGTCAAACGTGACATAATGAGTGTATTTCTGTCAGCTTTCACAACCTGGCTGCATAATTATATTATTACATGACATCGTGCCAATAACAATAGCAATTTGCATTCAATCAACTAGTCGTCAAGTAGAACAACATCCGGACGTGTTTGGTAAAAGGTACTTCAGTAAATTTAAAAGATGTGCTTGTCATGAACACTTTTGTAAATGAGACATGCTCGTTCCTGATTGCTGCTGTAAGCCAAGTTGTCGTCACATTTTAATGAATCTAATCTTTGCTTAGTGTCAGCCAGGCTCCTGAGGCCAGTCCACATAACCTAATTGAACCACAGGCTCATCACGTATCAGTGGAAACAACAGACTGTGGAGCCAAAGAGGATGGGGGGAGATAATCCGGAGAATTGGATTGCAGACAGATGCAGATTAAAACAGGTTTTTGTGGTTGTTGTTGTCGTTTACCAATAAAACAGTAAATTCTTCGATAAAATCGTCATCATCAACACAAGTGGAACTCAAACCCACTTTCTCTTAAAGAAATCGGTCCTTCTTATCACTGCGCTCATAGATCTCTGCAGCCAGTACAATTGCAGTCATGTGATGCCAGTACTCACTGGGATAGAGCACAATCCCAGTTTCAAGGATGCAACCACTTTATTTACACATGGATTAACGTCCATCTTGTGAATGGGTTCAAGCAGAAGTCCTGCTTCATAATCCCACATCCTGCAATCTTTGACCGTGGTGTTTATCAACCACTGCAATGTCTGATGTACAGTATCTGATGTCTGATACAGTAAAGGTTCAGTACGTCGCCCCTGGTCTTTACAAGGGTTAAGTGTCTCATAGTTATGTAACCTGAAAGTATTAATGACCAACATGTTGTTTGTCCATGTTTGACCTCTGCCTCTGAGCTGCAGACAAACCACATGACTAGTTTTATTGAAAACGTGATGTCTACTTGACTGGGCTGAGTGCACCATGGGTCAAGACGGGCATCACTGATAAGAACACAAGGGGCCTGGGGGGTGAAGGCAAAAGTTACTGAGAACACGTCCTCAGCCTGAGCTCCAGGAGTTCATACTAATTTGTCAGGAATTGTTGCGTGAGTCAGAGACTCAGACATGTAAATTTGCAATTAGCTCAGCACATGACACAGGTTTCCAGGTGCAAATCACAGACTCGGAAACACATGCCTGCTTCGATAAACAAACTCTTACTGAGACGGCATAAAAGGCTACAAGGGAAATGTGTTATTCCTAAGCTTCTTTACATTGAGCCAGTGATCAGGCGAGAGAGGTAGAGAACTAATAAAGAGAGGTGGCGCCCTCTACTGTTGACAAACAGGTAAGAATGTTTTGGGGTTTTTTACAGTGTTACAACACAGAAATCAGTCACTGGCATAATTTAGCAACAAAGAAGTGCTTCATTGTTCCTGTAACCTGATACTTCCTGCAGATATACTTTTTAATGTCACAAATGAAGGTAAGTGCAGTCACAAATCTACTCTTACTACTCTCCAACGTGTCTCTTTTATGGAGTGGGCTGAAGATTATGTGAACAAAATCGCTCCAACATGATGATGATTTACTTTTTGGCACCAGAGGAGCTGTAGCACCACAGGCTGGAAACATAAATACACGATATCATGTAAGTGATAAACACAAATGTGTAATGCCTACACATCCTGCAGAAAGAAGTGGAACATTATCCTTGACTTTGTCACTGTGTGTGAGCAATATATCTTGTATATTTTTCTATGCCATCTTCCTAGTGGAACGCAACATAACACAATGCAGAGTAGAACTAACACCAGGGGTTTACCCCCCAGTGGTTCTTGTGCTCTTTGTCAGGCACCTTTGGGAGCCACGAGTTGCTCAAAGTGCCACTGTTGTCTGGGATGATGTGTGCAGGGGCGCAGGAACAGACGTCCCACATTTGTGTCGGTGCTTGTCTGAGCAACGCTGCGCAGTGAGACCCCCCCGTCCTTCACAGCCTCCAAACAGAACTGGGACTGCTGGTGAACGAGCTGGCCGCTAAGCTGAAGGAGAAGTTCAGGAATTAGTATCCAGTTGACATGTTTTCATGCATGTAAAAACCAAATGCAGTTTTCTGCCTCGCCTTCATGAACTTCCACTGGAGTCTGGAGTTTGTGATTGGTCGCTGCTGCCGACACGGAGAGAGGAACACCTGCTCTCCCACAGCGTCGAAGCACAAAGCCCCCATCGGACCCCATCGCACCTCACCCTCGGTGTTTAAATCACAGTGCTGCCATGGAAAGTGAGACTCATATCATATCTGTCCGACTTTCACCATTGAAGAAACTGTAGTCATGGTTACCTGACTTCCTGTCCCACTGCATGGGGCTATGATCATGGACCCACCCTGCAGTCCCTGCCCGCGGGGGACGTCTGCACAGCTGCCAGTGCCGACATTGTACAGCTTCTCAAACAGGCACAAACGTGACATACTGTATGACAGCATGTGTGTATGTGTTGTGTGTGTATGTGCACTACCTCTCCTGACAGTCCTGGTCTATCCTGGGGGATATAAAGTTGTGGATAAACCGTGGTCAGATACCAGCTGAAGTTCCTGCAGCCCAAACTCCTCTTCAGTCGCAGGCGCTCTGTGATGTTTGGACTCTCAGACTCCACAACGGAGTAGATTATGAAACGTACATTTTCACATTTCCTTTTCTTTTTGTATCATTTATGCACTAGCTGATCACGTTACACACATACCTGCCTGATGAAATGAGCGAGTGTGTCTCTTCGGTAGAAGATCTTGCGGTACGCGTCCATCCACGTGTCTGCAATGCGGATCTTGTTCCTCTGAAGCAGCTCCTGGTCTTGGAAAGGGTGCGACAGGTGGTGGTGGTGGTGGTGGAGGTCTAGATGAGCTACACGGGAACAGGGAACCACCTCCATGGAGCCTCCACATGACCACACCTTGGATAGTAACAACAGTGTCACACGTAAGACTTGAGGTCATCAATTGAATGACAACTTTTCTATCAAGATCATTCGCCATATCTCTTCAGTGTAGATTTTTACATCTGGACAATTCCTGCAAAAAAGTCTGTATGTTTAATATGATCATTTTTAGGCTCATTTTTTTTGTCCTGATTTAGTATGTGAATGTATGATGATGATGTTAATGAATGTGTCAAAGGCTTTTAAAAGCAGTTTGACAATAGCCAGTGTTGATGATGATGCTGGATGTTCAGACACTGACACATCTCAACATTACATTCAACATTTCATCTCATCAAAAGTAATCAAATGTAATCCATCGTGCACTAAACTGAACCAGCTACTCCTCACTAACTGAAATGATTACATGACAGTTGCATTTTAAACAAGGAAACTAATAACTGGAACCAGTTTCATTTCCAAACTGCATTTGGGGGTCAAGTAGCCTCGTCGTCTTTCACTCTGTGAACGGATGAGGGTATTCCCAGACAAATACTCAACCTGAGTATTGTGTCCCAGCAAAACAATCCTGAGCCCTGACAGAACACACCTCAGACAAACTCCATGTGATTTCAGACAAAAATCAAAGACCATCTGTCCTGTGTCTGTCCCATGTGAGGACATGAACGGTCGGATTCAGCTGGAAAGGTGATCAGTTCCATTTTTTCTCTTTACCCTGATTGATAGCTCAGTTTGCTCTGCTCCCCACAGCAGCATCCCGGGATCGTATGCTCCCACACTCTGGAAGAAATGTCTGTCGACAGCCAGAACACCACCTCCTAACGCCGGGCTCCTGTCACAGTCAGAGCACCACTTTACTGCTAAAGACAAACTCAGGATTTCTCTTAGCGCTGCTGGAGCACACAGTGAATTTCAGAGAGCTCAGCAACAACATCCTGCTTAATTTTCTCCATGTTGAACATACTTATGTGTGAAGTTGGGTCATGGAAGCAGCTGTAAACTCACGGTACCGGCTGGACGGTAAAGTCTGTGCCCTGCAGCTGCGGTTTGGATTCCCAGTGAAAGTCCAGTCTCCAGTTGAACACTCCCCTTATTGGCCACTGGGTGGCATTGTACTGAAACGTCTGCCAGTGGATGACATCCATGATGGGGGACACCGCTCTGGTCCTGCTCAGAAACACCACATTCATCAGATCATTGTATCCAAAATTTGAAATGAAAATGAGATGATTTTAAGAATGGAAAATGTTTTACTGCTGAGACTATGACAAATGTTTTAGTACCCCACTCCACCCCACCCCACCCTCGAAGCCTGCGTGTGTGTGTGTGTGTGCGCATTTATGAGTGTTTCTGCAGAAGCCAAGTTTCCAAAACACACTGTCCTTTGTTGGGGTCTGCTGAAGGTCACACAAATATTTTCATTAATAGCTCATGTTATTCAGAGGAACAACAAATTGATAACGTTTTTCTGGTTCAGAAATGAAATGATGTGGAGTGATGGGGGTGGGGGTGGTCAGGGAACACGGGAAGGGTCAAACATGTGGCTCAGAGACTTCAGAGGTTGGATTCCAGGCCTGAGAGTTCAGCCAATTACCTAGTCTAATTAGAGCCACGCTGCAGGCGGCCTGAGACACAAGACTGGAGCCAGATCATGAGTGCTGGTCTGGTGGAAACACACAGCTCATGTATCTCGTGCATTTCTAACGATCATGGACAACTGACAATTCCAACAATTCCTTTTCCCACTTTTCTAAGCGCCGCTGTCAAACACAGAGTAGAACAAGAAGGCAAGAATCCAGTTTGGAACGGCTGTTGGATCTGGGTCAGAAGAACCACTCAAACGGAACAACACACCATGGAAAAGTTGTCAGACAGAGAAGTACCTGTCCTGGGCCACCCTCTCCAGGAGCGGCTCCAGCCAGCCCCTCTGACACTCACAGTGGGAGTCCATGAAAACCAGCACCTCTCCTGACGCTCTAGCAGCACCCAGATTACGGCACCCTCCAACCCCCAGACGCTTACTGCTGCGAATCAAATGCACCCCGTGCAGATGAGCCACATACTCACTCAGCACACTCTTCAGGTGACCTGAAATAACACAGAGACAAGGACGAGGAGGTGTGGAGCAGAGGTAGAGAGGATGGATAGAGGGATGGATGATAGAGGGATGGACGATGGCTCTATGATCTATGGATGGATGGATGGATAAATGGATGGATGAATGATCTATGGATGGTACCGTGTGTGCTCATGTCGTCCACCAGCAGGACCTCGTGCAGATTCTGTTCGGGTGCCGTGTCTATCACGCTGTGCACCGTGCGCAGCAGTGCGGACCAGGCTTCGTTGTGGAAGCAGATGACAACAGTGGCAGAGGGCAGAGCTGAGCTGAGCCGCTCTCCGAAGCACCTGTCAGAAGCAGCATCAGAAACACCCTTTAACACGTATAACACACTCAACCTGTGCGCTCTGGCCGCTGCGCTGGGGATGGGGACTCACTGGGGATGGCGCGCCTCAGGGAGCGTCCGATGCAGTGGAAGCTTCTCGCTGACTTCTTCGTTGAAACCGTACTTTTCCACTGCTGCCCGTTCCCGTTCCACATCCCCGTCCAAACCCCGCAGGTGTTCCAGCGCTGCTTGTCCAGTTTCAGCGTGCGTCGGAGGCGCAGGAGCCGCAGCACCTTGGCTGACTCCCGGCAGAACCATCTTGTAACTCCCTCTCTTCTGCGGTGGGTTCTTGGTCCCCTGCGTCGATGGCACCAACAAAAGCTGGTCATCTTGCAGAGAGTTAAGCTGAGCAAAATCGACAAGGAGCTCCAGCGCAGGGTCCCGGGACTCCACGATGACCTCCAGGTCCTCCGCTCTGGGAATCCGTTTCAGGGGTCGACTGGGAAGTCCAGAATTCCGATGGGTACGGTCTCGGTTGAAGAGGTCCGAGAGCGCCAGCATGACCAAGGCGAATCCAAGGAGCGTCAGCCAGAGGCAGAACATCCCGCTGCGGACCACGTTCACTCTGCCCCACAGCCTCATGGTGGACAGAAGAGGCTCCGACGCCAATGAAGTTATCCCAGCGCTGCCTGGACCTCCATGTTCGAGCTTTGCCTCACGTCGATGAGTGCGTGCGGAGACGACCCCAGAAGCAGAAAAACGGTCAAACAGCACATGTGCATCAGTCTGCCAGCACGCTGCGTCCAGAACACGACCGACGGTCCCGGTTGAAGAGGACAAACCTCAGCTGGGGAGCGGTGGGGCCGAGCAGACTTTGTCTCTCGTCCAGCTCCTCCCGCGGTCCTAAAGCCTGCGCAAGCCTGAACCCTGAAGACGCACTTCCACATCCACCTGTTACTGCAGCAGCTGCAGATTGTCAGAGCAGCAGATGAAAACACAGTTCAGATGTTTGGTCACATTTGATTGATATGTTTTAATGCCATGAACTACTGTTGCTGTGACGCATGTTTGTTTGTTTGTTTGATTGATTGATTGATTGATTGATTGATTGATCAAACTTGACAAATGCAATACACAATGTGTACACTAAAATCCTTCTGAATGTCAATAAAGTCACATGACTTATTTCCATTGGGCTTCAAAATAAATAAACATCAAGACTGAAAGAAACAAGAAATATAAAAACTAAATGGAAATTTTAAAAACGAATGAACAAATGTCACTCTGGCCTTCCATGACATTTCTTATGTTAATTTAGGTTCTCCTTTCACCGTCCCTCAGCGGGCACTGCACATCTCTGTAGGTATATGAGGTGATGGAACAATGAGGAACATTGTTCATCTGTGTCACTGGTGATTGGTCAGTTCAATATGGATTCAAGAAAGGCATCGATGAAGCTGATTTACACATTTTGTACATTTATTATATGTTTGGTATTTGGTATCAGTCACTTACTACTGTGAGTGGATCTGATGTTGTGGCTTCTGATTGGTTGACTGAGTCACCAAAGTGTCTAAACCAGGAAGTGTGAAACAGTTGGATCAGTGTTGTTTGTCTCCATCCTGTGAATGAATCCAACCACCAAACGTCACGTTACACTGATATATTCAATATTATTGTATGTGTGTGACGTCATCTTAATGACACTCACCATCACAGGTGCTGGAAACAAACTGTCCTTAAAACTTGTCTGCACGCTTCAACTTCATCACCAGTTTGAACGTGTTTCTGAGCCATGAGGTAAATCAGCAGCAACCACCACACCTGTGCTGTTCAGGTTGTAGTTCAATGGGATGGGAGTTGTAGTTTTCCGAGCCATACAAGAAAACATCGTTAACTGAAAAGATGCCTTCAAACAAGTCAGCTGACAGCAGTAGACTGATCATAGGTGATCTCTCATATCATAGTCAGCATGTGAAATCTTCGGATGTGAGGAGTGTGTATCCAGTACAGTTCCGTTTGGCATCGTCTCTCATCTCTCATCTGTTGAGATCATCTCTGAGTCCACTGAAAATAAAGGGAAGAGACAGTAACAGTCACTGGGTCGACTGTCAGCCGGCTCCATTCTCTGAAGTACTTTTCTCTGAGTAAACGTTGTGTACTGTGGCAGGTTGGAGTTGCCTGTTGGCGTCATTTGGTGTTGGCGCTGCTGCTGGCTGGTGGTCTCACGGCCTGTGATTAGTCCGACCTTCTTCCCATGCCGTGCGAAGAAAGCCAGCTCCATTCTGCTCAGGATGACAGGGCCCCGTGGCTTCTGATGATTCTGATTACAGCACACAGAGGAGAGAGGGGCACATCTGGAGAGACACGCTCAAAGTGCAAATGAGGGGTTCAAAGGGCGAGAAGGAGATGAGCAAAAAGATGGTGGACTTAAAAGAGAAGCGTGGAAGATCAGAGAGAGAGTTTGAAGTGACCAGCTCCTGACTCCTGTGTTCTAATGGGAATAAGGTCTGCATGTATTCAACACAGTGAACACTCCCATATGCGCCATCCTGCAGCCAAAACACACACTGAATGAAGTTTCCACCGCCAGTACGCTCACTGGTCACACACACACACACACACACACACACACACACACAGAGAGAGAGAGAGAGAGAGAGAGAGAGAGAAAGAGTGTCCAAGAATGTGTCTGCATTCCACCATCAGGCTAAAGCCAAAGCTGTAAATGAGAAGGAACCACACACACACACACACACACACAGAGAGAATAAACCAATAGATTAACAACTATAAAAAGTAAAATAAAGTTATTTGACAAAGGCCGATTCTTTCATCATAAAGCCACAGAATGTCTCATGCTGTTTGAACAAACATCACGTAACCACTGAGAAGACATTCAGTTTGGAGAGAGAGAGAGGGGATGGGTTGGTGCTGCTGTCTGTCGTCTTCTGGAACACAGATGCTGCGGAGCCCTCTACTGGAGAACAAGAATGAGCACACGCAAACACACACATGCACACACACTCTTTGTTGAGGCAGATGGCCGCCAGTTTGTTCCCTTGTGAACTGAATATATAGAAATAAAATGAAGTTGAATTGAGTTTTCCCGGAAATCACTTAGGAGACACATGACCACGCAATTCATTCATTCATCTTCTCCCTCATGCTCCGGTTACCCAGCTGTCAATGGGTGAACATCAGGGTCACCGGCTCATCACAGGGCCACATGAAGGACAGAAAACCATTCACACACATTCACTCCTGCACTGACCGATAAACCTCAGGTGGAAGGAAGCTGGAGAACCCGGAGAGAACCAGGAATCGACCACCATGTCTGCCCCCCACCACCCCTACAAACATACAATGTCATTTGATTTAATGAGTGTGTTCCATTTGCTTATGAAGGAACAAAAGTAATGTAGTTGATGTAGTTTTATGTCACCGAGCCTCTGAACTTCAGCTCTGGATTTAAGAGAAGGACAAATGCAGTTTGATCTGTACGACACATCATCATCATCATCATCATCATCACATTGGATGTTCCAGCTGTTTTTGGTCCATGACCTGTGGACTCAAACTGCAAGAACAAGAAGGAATTCATTGTACGTAACAAATAACCTGCCATGAGAGTACGCTGCCATTTTTCTTTGATGAGGGAAAAGTGTTAGTTAGTTTACGTCTGGAACGCCTCTCGTGACAGTTAACGCTGCTGATCACATGCTGGCCTCTGTTGACAAGGAACGCACTGCTGCATGTCACACGCTTTCCTTCTGCTTTTGGTAGATGTGGTACAACCTGCTCTCAACTCTCTCTCTCTCTCTCTCTCACACACACACACACACACACAAATCCAAACTGGATTATTATTGGAAAGCTCTGTGTCATGTGGTCACACAGGTATCGTACTTGAAACAAATTACTGATCTCACTACCTTGGGTTATACTGAATTCAAAACAAGATATTCCTGAAAATGTATTATTATTTACATTAATTTAATAATAGATCAAATATATTCCTTCAATTTAATAAGACTTGTTTCATTTCTGCTGCTTTCAGAATCACCCCAATAAAAAACTAAAGTTTCATATAATGCATTTAATAGATCTTTTTCTTTTTTTTGATTAAAAAGGAAGAAAATAAGAAATAGAGGAGAGGAAGAAGACGACATGTGCACATAGTGTGTACGTAGTTCACCTCTCATGAGTTTTCAGGAGACTAATGAGGAAAGAGATGCGTCTTGTTAGGAAACATCACATGTTTATGAGCTCAGTAGCACCAGACTAAGTTAGAGGACATCAGGACAGGCAGAGAGCGTCCTGGTAGAGCTGTGAGACACATCTGTCCGTAGGCAGGAGGTGGACAGGACACTTTTTGGGTCTCGGACAAAAGAAATGGAGGCCTTGAAATGTTTTTTTCTGCTCATTTGCGTGTGTTTTGTTTTTCCAGCAGATGGACGAAAAAGTAAGTGCTTTAAACATCAAGACTGAGGTAAATGTAGAATGTGACATCTTGAAGGCATTATCTAGTACTTTGGCAGAATTCTGGATCTAAGTATCTGAAATATGAAAATGTTTCCTCGCTGTTTCTGTGAGAGCTGTTCTTTCAGAGTCCCATGAGTCTGATTCTGGCATCTGGCCGGCCTGGAACATATAGTCACCGAGAAAACTCAACAATAAAGACATTTAAATCAAAGAAATGAGTTTACATCATAACAAAAATAATAGTCAGTCAGAAAACAGATTCCCTTTCCAGTCATGTCCAGATAATAAATGGTAAAAAGTACGTAACTTTATTAGAAGCCTTTCCCAACAAATTTAGATTATAGCCAACGTTAAAGTTTAAAATGTCCGTTATTGCCATGTGATGAATGAGTTTGTTCACTGAAATCTGAACTATTTTCCTTTAATTAAATTACACATAATGAATCTGTTGTTTCCCTCTGCTGTCTCTAACTGATCGTCATGATATCCAGACTCTGGTCTACAGACAGATCCAAGACATTTAGAGGGATGATTGCACCTTTGTGATCTTTATTTGACAACGAGCCTGTTACCTGCAGATGTCACCATGTCCCTCATAGTTCTCTTCTACATGTTTTGTTGTGTTTTCATGTGTTTTGCTCAGATTTTACTTTGTAAAATGGTCATACAAACCGACCTCAGTATTCCAGTAGATTAACCCATATATGGATAGATGACGTTTAACAAAGAAATAAATAGCAGCTTGAGCAACTTCTCAAATCAGTGAGCAAAAAGCCAAATAATTATTTTCTTTCCATCGATTGTATGTTTGTTTGGCATCATGTAATTGTGTATGTCACTGGAAAATCCTAATGACAATAGTTTCAGTTTCAACTCAGCTGCTCCATGAACAGAACTCTCCCTCTAAGGGGAAAGAATGAATTCTGTGGCGTCTGAATTTGAATGCACAAACTAAGCTACGTTTGCTTCCTCCTCTCCATCCAGCATATCAGGACATGTTTCCCCACACACACAAACTGCCTGGAAAGTTTCCTTTCCCGATCCCACCAATCCCTGGCTGGGACCCTGACACCAACCCTTGGGATGATTACCTCTACCCGCCGATAAACCCGAAGCTAAAGGACCTGACACACCGAAGAGGTGGGTCACATCCCCTCCTGAATTATTGGAGAACCTGTAGAATTGTTGAATGACAGCAGCCTCTCTTCAGGAAAACCCACCGTTCGTCTGACGAGCGACAGCCCGGCTCTGAACGGCTCCAGCATCTCCTTCACCGCGAAGCTGGAGTATCCTCCGTGCCAGAAGGAGGACGCCCGTGGGGACCTGGTGTGGGATGAGCACTGTGAGGATGGTACGGAGCTGGAGGCCTCAGGTGCTGTCAGAAAACCAGACCAGGCCACGCCCCTAAAACACACAACAACAACAACACACAACAGACAACAGCAGACGCTTGCAAACTTTGATCTCTCCTCTGAGCAGCAAACGGACAGGTGCGCTCCGGCTACGTGTTCAACTGGACGTCGTGGATGGATGACTACGGCTTTGGGAGGTGTACTGACAGTAACAGATGCAACGTGTTCCCCGACGGGAAGCCCTTCCCTCAAAGCAACGACTGGAGACGCAAGAGCTACGTCTATGTGTGGCACACGATGGGTACGTGTGTGGTCACACACACACGTACACACACACACACACAGATAATCAAACTAAACACTCATCCTTCCTCTCTCCTCATTTTTCAAGGCCAATATTATGAGACATGCGATGGCTCCGCTTCCACCCTGACCCTGAACACCACCAGCATCCCTCTGGGGGCAGAGGTCATGGAGGTCATGGTCTATCGGAAGCGGGAGCGCAGGAAGTACACTCCCCTCAGTGCTGACAACACTGTTTTCTACGTGACAGGTGGAGACAAAACTCGCATGTTGACACACTTCAGCTATAAATAAAAGGAGAAAGCAGCTGAATGCATCATCTCTCCCTCTTTCTCTCTCTCTGCTCCACGTGAAGATAAGATCCCAGTAGCGGTCGTCATCTCTCAGAAGGCTGCAGTAAATGAGTCTGCCAATGTTTTCTTCCGTGGTGAAGATGTGGTCTTTAAAGTCCTGCTCCACGACCCCAGCGGCTACCTCAAAACTGCAGCCGCCATTGACTACATCTGGGACTTCAGAGACGGAAACCAGCTGGTAACACACCGCAACGTGACCACACACACCTACAGCACGCTGGGGGTCATGAATGTAAAGCTGGTGGTGGAGGCGGCGTTTCCTGTTGACTGCCCTCCGGCTGCTGCTACCCCAACTCCAGTGAGGTCCACGTCACCTCCTCCGACAGGTAACAGACGTTGAACAGACATGAGAGAACGTCCGTACGTTTCCATACAACAAGGGAATGCAGGCTCATGGCTGAGAGCTAAAACTTTATGATAATCTAAATGATAAGGAATCCTTTAAAATCAGATCAGTCTCAAACAGAACGTTTTACCTCATGACTCCATGTCACCACTAGGGGTGCCAGTGGCTTTAAAGTTTTTAAACAGATCTGAGAACTAAAGTATAATACTAGAATACAGTATATTATGTGTGAATTAGCTGGCTATAATCCTGCCTTGTGCAGTGTCAGTCTATATGATCACCTAAGTTAAATAAATTTGTATTTAAGGTGTAAAGACTTATCGTGGATATGCAGTTCTAAAAATGTCTAATTGTCCCTTTAAATTTCCTCAAAATACTGTGTGTTGAGATGAAATTCTAGCTGTCGGAGACCAGAGTTAGTCACGTGAAGAATGCCAGAACAATGCACAGCACGTGTCTGTGATGGTCATACTTGTGTTTCAGCAGCTCCCACGTCTGCGACTCATGCTGTCACCAAGACGACGGAGACTACAGAGGGTAAGGTTCCACAGTTCCACATTTAATAAAAACATGCTAACCAGAATGTAAAATACCAACTTTAATACATACTTGCACAGACACTGCATGTCTTCCCACGTGTTTCCTGTTTTAGTGCTCCCCAGCACCAGCACATCCCTCCCCGCCTCCTCTCCAGTCACCATGACAACAGGGTTGCTCACCACAGAGCCTCTTCCCTCCACCGTAGCCGGTGTGACCCCAGAGTCCAACCGCACCATGCTGCCGTGGCTCCGCAGCAGGCGCCCGGTGAACAGCAATGAGTGTTTCCGTTACGTTCATGGCGCCTTCACGGGGAACATCACCATCATCGGTAGGTGGGCGGCTGCGGTTTCCTCTTCACTGTGTGAAGCATGTGACGATACGTTGGTGCATTCTTTGTGAGTGTGTGTCTGTTCCTGCTATAATTCATACCCACATTTTTCCAGTCGAGTCATTTCTTTTTTTGGAACACTTTCATACTCTGACAGTGAGATGTGTGGTTTCACCACCTGGTGGCGCCAAAGTCAGATACACTACCCTGGCGTACTTACAAATTCAAAATTTTAACCCCAAAGTTGTGTACACACACACATTATTAAGATGTTTAAAAAAGTAAACTTTCCCCACAGAGCCCAAACACACACTGAGGAGTCCAGCAAACAGCCGTATTGTCAATGTATCAGCTGCTCGAGTGACCAAAACTGACATCAGCTTCCTGGTGAAATGTCTGGGCAGGTGTGTGCGAAATTACATTATCATTCATATTATAAATGTTGATGTCATAAGTATTTTGTTTAAAACTCCAGAAAACACTTTCAGCGTTCCCATGTCTTCCTCCATCCTTTATCCTCAGCTTCCCCACTTCAGCGTGTACCATTGTGTCAGACCCTACATGTACTCAGGTGCGCAGCATCATCTGTGATGACGTTCAACCCTCAGCAGCGTGTGAGGTGCATCTGACGCGAACCTTCCTGGAACCTGGGACCTACTGTGTCAACATCACTCTGGAGGATTCCAGCAGCCTGGCACTGGCCAGCACCACCGTCACCATCAACAAGTCCCAAGATGCCCCTGGTCAGTTGCACAGAGACTCTCTCGCTGTATGTTCCATGTATAAACAACTTCTGCTCCACTCACAGATGTTCTCTGGCCCTCTGTTAGTGTCTGAGACTCACACTGCGAATGTGGTCCTCTCTGCAAGTGCTGTTCTGGTCACTGTCTTTGCATTGATTGCCTACCTGGTCTACAGGTAAAATACAAGTCCACAAAATGAATGACAAACATACGGAACATACTGCACTGACTTGACAATTTTTGTAAACACTGTTTCAGAGTATATTTTTGTATTTAGTTTTCCTGGTAATTTGTTTCAGATTTTTATATTTTTTTACATGGTCATTTTTTCCCCTTGGAGATGAATTACCACGAAAAGTGAATGCATTAAACTACAAACAGACCCTGCCTGTGAGGTTTCAAAAAAAAAAAAAAAAAACTTTACCATGTAATTAAAATGTCACTGTTTGCCCTTCTGTCTCAGGCGTTACAAGGTGTACCGACCCATACGGAGGTCCCTGCTGCAGGACACCTGCAGTCCCCCTGGGGTTAGAGGTCGTTTGAGGCGCCTGAGGGTGGCGCTCTTTCCCTCCAACGAGGAGAGTCATCACCTGCTGACTGAGCGACTCCCTCGCTAAGAGTTTCTCAACAAGAGCAATGATGATGATCATCTTCCACTTTAAGACAACAAGTCATAGGCAGAATAATCTACTGACATCTGTACAACAGTAATTTGTGCGTCATGATTTACTTCTGTTCCAGTAAGTGGATGAACGGCAGATTTGGGCGACATGCTTTTAGATTATATATTGCAGGAGATCAATGCATGTTGTGACTGTCCCTGGAAGTAACGTGCCTAGTTATACACGACTATCAAGTGAAGTGAAACCTTGTGACACTTTTTCCAGATATAAAATCTGCAGCCTCTTCGTTGACATGAATGCAGTGATTAATAAAAGCTGTGAACTAACCACACACACTCGTATCATTTCGAGTAGTTCACCAGCCTTTGTTTAGACAGAGCAGTTTAACAAAGTAACGTTTCCTCCTCAGCTGCCTGGTTATAAATATTACATCAGCAGCCGCTTCTTTAACTCAGAACATCGTCCCCATCTAATATAATTGACCTTCACTGACAAATCAAATGTACTGAAAGTTATTTTTGATTTATTGGAGCAGATAAAACTGTCCATGCACAGAACGCTTTCACAACATGAGCATAACAAGAATATGGCCGCGAGAACGGTAGTGATTTTATTGTTTTGAAAGAAATACGGAAATATTCCGTCTGGAAATCAAATGCTTTAGTTTCTCGACTGCAATGAACAATATAAACCTCTAGTAAGTAAGTCGAGGTAAGTCTTCCCATCATTGAAAGAAGAAAAATAACACTACATTTCCTTTGTTTTGTATTTTTAATTCAGAGGCATTTGACAAGTGGAACTGTGTGAGGGGGAGGTGAAGGGGCACAAGCGTGTTTGCAGATAGGGGGAGGGGTAATATCATGCTGAAGTTAGATCACTTTTCCAAAAACTCAGACCCAAATCCCTGATATCTGTCCCATACCAAGAGAATGTTCAGCATTAGACAGCAAGAAATGCTAACAGAAGAAAACAGCTACCAAATTAGCAAGTGAGTAGCATTTGTGAAAGCTGAAAAGGGAAAAAAAAAATTAAAGACAGGACCTGTATCTAATTTGCAGTCATACAAATCAGAAACAAAAGGCAGGCCATTTTATTTTTTTAAAGAAAAACTGTATTTTCTCATTTTAAACTAATGAATACTAAATCAAATGTGATTTGACCTGTTTCACGAAAAAAAAAAAACAAGCAAAAATTCAAATACATGTAAGCCACACCACCAAAAATAGAAAGCAGAAAGAAATACTTGTTTGAGGATTTCACTTAAGCCAAAGAGGGTATATATTAACACCGGCAAAACAAAAGATTTTGATCACTTTCAAATTTTCTCAATTCTAAAGAGTACATGATTTAATTTTAAGTTTCCATTCATATCTGGGGAAGTGTAGCGGGGCGGGGGGGTTTGGGGGGCTAAATTCTAACAAATAGAATGCCTCTACTTCAAATACGTGTCTAAAGAGGTAGATCAAAACAAACTGCGGAGGAGGGGGCATGTGTGGGGAAGGTGGGTTGGCAGCAGGGAGAACTGGGAAGGTGGCAGGGAAAATTTTAAGTATCACTTGTGCCACTCAGTCGAGCGCGATGTTATGATGGCGCGCCCGTGTAGAGAGAAGTGTTCGGAGGACTGAGGTATCAGTGCGCGCTGGCGCTCAGTGGGGGCAGAAGGGGGGGCCTAGAGGGCTCCCCTCCCACCCCCTCAGCTGAGGTAGACTGCGTTCTACTGTGGAAGCATGGATACACTCAAGCACTTTTACCACAATCAACATATTTACATTCGGTATGAAAAGACAAGTGAAACAAATTGTTTGGATTTTTTTTTTCACTGCTTTATCTTGGGCTCGTTTCCCTGTTTTTGAATGGCTAATTGAAATAGCAAGTTACTTTTTTTTTTTTTAAATGGGATCACTAGTTATTTTGCGATAGCAAGCAAAAAAACAAAAAAAAAAAAGACCAAAAGAAAACAAACCAAAAAACAGAAGCAGCATCCATCAGTGCAACTCCCCCTACCCTCACCATGCAATGATCGACGTGTACATTGACGTGATGGCCTGGCTACATGGGTCACTCCGAACTGACAAAGATTGCTCTAGTAAATGAACCTAGTTGGGCTCGGTGCTCGCTGAGCCGCTGGTCAAGATGGTGGCAGATGGTCTGGAGCGAGAACAGACAAGCAGATACACTGCAAACTACAGAGAGAACCGTTCCAGTCCTGCCTGCACGGCCCTGACCACAACCCTCCCAGGAAGGCAAGAAAGGAAATTATTTTCTCTGACAAATTATAGTATTACCAATAATGTCAATCTCAAAACTAAATGGCATTGCTGCAGTTATGTACGGTTGGCTTTATTTGCATGTCTTAGTTGTTTTTTTTAACTTTTCTTTTTTCAAAAGATGGTGGACCCTCAGGGGAAAAACTGAGGCGATTTTCTCTGGATACTCTTGTCAGCCGCCAGCTGAGGGGGGCGCCAACTCTTGCTCTGGGGCTGCTATGTACAAATAGACTATGTACAGGGTCATCTTTAGTCACACATACACATGTACAATGCCACCTAAAGCACCAGAGTTGAAGGCAAGGTCAGTTGGCAGCTGACCAAATTTTAAATTTTCTTAAAAAAATAAAAATGTTCAAAGACTATCAGCTTTATAAAGTATACAAAATACCACAAAAGCAAAATAAAAAAAGAAAGGAACATTTTTTTCATATATATATAATCATTTTCTTTTCTCTTCTGAGGTACTAGATCCTGAGGTAGTTAAGTAAAATGCATATTAAATTGGTTTTCCTGGGCAGCAGCGGTTCAGCACCATTTCCCTCGGTGTCAGTCACGGCGCTGCCCTCACCTCTAAATATATATTCATCTATGTATATAGGTCTATCTATAAAATGCATCCGAATTTATAAAATGCCACTATCATTACAAGGGCAGGACACCCAATATGATCCACCCTTTCAGGGGTCCTGTCCTGAAACAAGAATCTTTCCCCTAAACGTGGCCCTACCAATCTGAGCCAACCCTCCCCCCAAATAAACCTCTCTGTCGGTCCGACCAGGACCTTGATAGCAATGCCTTTTCCTTTCCACAGAAAACTCATGAGAAAGCGTCATCAACCAACTAAAACACTGAGGAGGAAAAAAAACAAAAATCAACTAAATCTGAAGTCAACAAAAACATCTTGTCAGGTTTGAAGTACCACACCAAAGAGGTGATGGGGGGGGATCCTTATTTCTTCTTTGTGTTTCTAGTGTAAAAAAAAAAAATGAACACACCCGTGGGGGGAGGAGGAGAGCGGTCGAGGGGGTGTGTACGTGTGAGGGCAGGTGACGATGTGGGGAAGCCCTCTGATTTCCCACTGAGATGCAGAGAGGCGAGGTGGGGGGAGGTTTAGCGGCGTCTGGTCTCTTAGCCACACTCCAGAGTTCAAGTTAGACAAGGGAGGGGGGGTAGATGTTTCGAAAGGCTTCTAATAAGCTTTGGCCCCTGAGATGAGCGTCACACCTTGTCCTCTCCCCCTGGACTCTGCTGCATCTGTCCAACATCTGGCAGATTCAGTCACCATTCCTCCAGGTCCACTGGAGCTTTACTTCCTGCGGGGCAGTGGAGGTTGGGCTACAGACGTGGGCTTCGGCTGCTGCTGCCTCCTCACCTGGGCCAGGATCTCCTGAATCTTCCTTTGGGCCAGCTGGCGATCGGAAGGAGGTGGGTTAACGGCTGAGGTCATCGGATGAGATTTAACCTAATAACACCCTGAATTTTCGAGCATGTACCAGAAGAACTGCACAATTAGGACAAAAATACCACGTATGTAGTTTAATATCATGAAAACGGTGTGAAATGATTCTCCACAGGAGAGGTCATGTCATCGAAAGGTTTCTCACAACAATCCACATTAGATGCATGTCATGACTTAATTCAGCACTCATCTGACCTTTAACACATTTTGTGCTGGCAGAGATCAACAGTGAATTCACTAATGCTGGTTCAAGGCAAACACTTATTGTAACAGAGAAACTTCCTCATCCACTGTTTAGGAAGGAACGGCACACGACTTCAGGATGTGTCTGGGCAGGACTCACCTGGCACGCAAAGAAGTGGCCACTGATCTTCACTATGACTTGATCATTCTCGTCAGGCGTCTGGTCCCGGGGCACGACCACCTCCGCACAGGTCAGGTTCTGCAGCTCGTTAACCTGCAGCCAGTCACAGAAGAACACGGCTGGATGATCTCACCACCACCACCTACCTCCTTGTTGCTGGGAACAGTGTGATGTCGCAGCTTTCCAACATTGCAGCAGCAGCTTACACGGATCAATAACCCATATCCTTACTGACCGTTTTCCCACCCTTTCCGATGACCCGCCCAGCAGCGAACGAGGGAACCTTGATGTGCGCCTCCAGCTTCACCTCCTCTTTGGGTCCAAAGAAGTTCTCTTCCTTCAGTTTGCCAAAGATGCGACACTGAGCCTGCAGCCAAAAGGGTTAAAAGACCACGATTACTCATACTGACCGAAGCACAAATTAAATATCTGCTGCTATCATCAAATTCAGTGTGACGATGCGACACCTTAAACTGAGCCTCTGGTGGACCAACGATGATGACCATCCTCTGTTTGGGATCCATTCCTTCTGCCGGAGCAATCTGATGGAGGGCAGAGTGAAATCAAGACGGCATCAGTCCAGTGCAGCGGGGAGAAAACATGTGGTTACATGTGACGGTGTTACAGAATTTAAATACAAAATAAGGACCTGTTACCTGACAAGACACAAATGTCTGATTAAATTATAATTACTGACTTATGGACATTCATGATCGCAATAACAATTTTTGTCCTGATTTAGTATGTGTATAAATGATGGTAACTGACATGTGTGATTTTAAAATCAGTTTAAGCTTACAGCAGCATCAACACTGACGCCTCAACATTTAGAAAAGTCATCAGCTATAATTACTTTAAATATTTTGATAGTCAAAGTAATGCAAGTCTTTAAAACAGTTACACTACTGTTACATTTTAAACAGGGGAGCTAATAATTGTTCTTGTTTGTGTACTTGTCAGCTCGTTACCATGGAGATTCTAATCACCACTGATTGTCAGCCACTCACCTTGATTGAGGCTCCGGCAAAGTGTGACAGCTGTTTGATGTGTTGACCTTGTTTTCCAATGATGGCTCCCACCGCAAGCGCAGGGATGAACAGGTGAACGGTCTCTGACTCGGGGTGTCCCTGCTGGGGAGAAAGAGATCAGTGGCGCTGGGACCCAGAGACAATCGCACAGGAAGGAACCTGCGGACCAGTCGCTCAACAAAGCCAACGGTGGCACGAAGGCAGACAACGTCTTGAACTCTGTCGGCCAGAAGGGGCACATCTGTCCTGCTGTAATACAGAGCAGGTGCTAATATGACCGTGTCTTTAAAGGAAACACTTTGTATGAGCTGTCAGTGGAAGGTAAGTCAGCAACATGGGTCAGTTTAGTTTGTCCAGCAGGAGAAAGGGGGGAAAAACATAAAAACAATTACACAGCAGCATCCTCAAGATGGATGCATCTCCAGATGTTGAAAAACGCTCCAGCACATGACTCCACCACCTCCCTTCAAGCCAATCACACACACGTTCAAAGAGAAATCTGACTATTGATTCTGGATTGAGACCAAAAATCGAGTCAATACTCCTGCGTCCTGACAAGATAGACAGATTTTTTTCAAGAACGGTTTTAAGCATGGAGACACTTTGAGACCTTTGAAAACTGCAGTACAGGAGCTGCTGTGGGGGATTTGTGCCTGCTCATCCACCGGGTGAAGAACTGCACACAGAGCCTGAAGAGCTTTACGGTCAGACGTTGAGGTGCAGCTAGAGAAAGGGGGTTAGATGCAGCAAACCCTGCCAAGTCATCCCGCAGCGAGCAGCCACAAGCCGTGCAAAGCACTTTGGGACGGGTGACTTACAGCGAGGGACTGGCTGCTCGCCGACAGCATAGAGGCCCAAAATGGCCCCTCGCCCCCATAAGGACTGCACTAAAGGAAAAAGAAACATGAAACTGAGTTTCTAAGCCCCATTCCTTTGAATAAATTATGGTTTAACGGCCTGACCCAAGACTTCCAGCACACCATGTTCAAATAAGTTACGTCTGACAGCAGCTACAGCAGTCTGAGGAGCAGACGTCACTTACTCCAAACGATGAGCACCCCGCATGAGCTCCAGGAGGGGGGACACTGGACATGGAGGGGCCCATGCCTGGCGCTCCACTGGGGAACAGACCCAGAGCGTTGAGGTTCAAACCTGGTATCAGGTTGGATTGGAGCTGTGGAGAAAAAAAAAAACTCTTTCAATCATTCACACTTACAATGTTTTGTGTCAAGTTTTTCAACGTCTTTACGTAGTGAAGTTTGTGAGGAGATATATGTCAGGAAACCACTCCAGAGGACTGATCCACTATTTCCAGTGATGTTGTCAGGTAGAACTCAGTTTCAGCAGCTGGGGCTTGTGAGTGAACCATTGATGAAAGCGAAGTCAAATGGAAACCTGTTCATTTATTAGCAGGATGACTGGACAGGAACAGGATGAATAAAGAGCCACAGTCTCTGCTCATTTCCAAAGCCGCAGTCAGAAACCAAACAAGCAGAGGCTACAGGTGAGGCAGCGTCTTAAAGGGAGTGTGTTTGTGTGTGTGTGAGATACTTCGGAGGCAGCGTTTGCGTGTCACTGTTCGTGGAAACACTCTGAACTGATGTCCTCTTTGGACCTCCTGTTGGTGTGTATGCAAACTCACCTTCCACTGCTGTCAACGGTCAAGGTCACAGTATAACGATTCATTTGTCTTTGTGACGATTATCCCACACTCACGTTCATGGCAGCCATATCGCTCTCATACGATTCCCTGATTTTCTTCATCACCTCCTCTTCTGCTCTTGCGCACGCCTCAATTGCGCCCTTTACTGTGATGGTCCGCTCTGGGTTGTACAGGGTCAGGTCCTGGAGACTGGACAGAGCAAACGACGCAGGTTACTTTGGAAATGGAACCGCTTACGACAGAAGTGTAACCTAATCAACTACACTTGATTCGTTTTCTATGTTGTGAATGATTCAAATGTTGAGATGCGCCAGTGTTTGAATGACAGCAGCATCAACAGACAACTGTCAAACTGCTTTTAAAATCATTCAAGACATCAGTCAGAAACAAACTCAGGACAAAAAAATTAAACGGACCAGTTTTTTGCAGAAACTGTTCAGATGTAACTAAAATTGTAACAATGAATATTTCCATTACTAATGTGTTCCTACATTTTTCAGTAATGTAACGTTACCATTCTGTCAATGTAATTAAATCAGTGTTACACAGAACCAGTCCCTCCACACACACACTGTACCTGGATTGTTTTTATTCCTGTTTGTTGGTGACCTTGGGAGCCTTGAAAGGTTCCTCTTGAATTATTATTATTTATTGCAACACAGCGTGGACGTACAGATGGATGATACCACAGCAGCTACTTCATTAAAAGTCTAGTGTCGGGTGAACGTGTCCTTGGTTAAAAAAAAAAAAAAAGTGAGCCTCTGAGGAATCTTACGGTGAGATTGTGATCTTGGTCCCTGTGTCCTGCTCAATCTTCTTCAGGTTGCGTCCCTCCTTCCCAATCAATCTCCCAACAAAGTTGTTGTGCGCAAGGATCTTCAGCGGGATCTCCTCCGTGCTGAGAAGGAGAGAGATACTTGGGTTAGCTCTGCGGCATCTGCTCGTGCGTTGTTGCTCCCCGGACATGGACAAGCTGTGGAAACCTGATCTACAAAACCAAACATCTGGCCAGTTGTCAGCCACCAACACTTCAAGACAGCAGGGAAGGATCGGTCTCATGTTTGCTGTCTGCGACAGGTTTTCAGGTGTCAAAAACAGAAAACATCCATTTCATAAAAAGAGGCAAACTCACAACTTCGTGTCCAGAGCCTCCTTCTGCATGATCTCCATGATGGTTCTGCACGCGTTTGAACAACCTTCAGCGGTGGAGTGAATGGTGATGGGCTTCTCTGCTGCGCCGGCGTTTTCTTTCCGATGGATGTCAATCCTGGAGCGAAGGAAGGATCGAGTGAATCTGCCGGTCGACTCATGCGGTAGATGGAGCGGCTGACTCACTGGACGTTCACGTTAACTCCTGACCTCAGTGTACGTACTTTGAGTGGGTCTGTTTGGTGACGTTGCGGATAGTAGCACCTTCCTTGCCGATAATCGCTCCTACGAACTGTGTGGGAACCAGCATACGCAGCGGGATGTCCGACTGCACTTTGGGCCGGGCGCCGAGACCTGGGGAGCCAGAGCGAGGGGGACCGCGGGCGTTAAAGCCCCGCCGACCCCCTGCTGAAGGACCCTCTGGCGCGGCGGTCTCGTCTGGGATATACGATACTTTCAAAGCATAGTTCTCCATCATAGATCCATTCAGCTTCTCCATCGCCCTGGGGAACATACATATCTTTGAGATGGAGGGAAAAGCTTTGACTGGCTGTACGACCCAACCGGTTTTACACCTTTTCATTCCATTCAACAGGATCATCACAAGAGACTGCATGAGCTTGACGTTTGCAAGTACTAGAAAGGAGCTCAGAATAATCCAAACAAACAGCAGCAAAACACTTCTCATACGTGCCAAAAGAATTTCAACCTAAAGAAACCTCACATTCACCCTGTTCCATGTCGTTATTTAGAGTCGGAAACAGCTGCTGCTCATGCAGGCGACCTTGTAGTACACAACCACCGACCATTTTATCACATCTTGGTGAAGTTGTCATGTGATACAACAATAAAACCTCAGCGAGGCTCTAACGGCCTGTTGTCTAAGGAAAGGTGCCGTATTAACCCTGTACGCTTTCACGGCTTCCAGAAAGAAATCACTCAGATTGAATATGAACATGTGATCTTTTGTTAAAAAAAAGGGAAAAAAGACAATCTATACTGAATTAGTTCTCAGAATCTTTTAAATTCATTGACAAGCGAGTGTAGTTCATGTACACTAGGGGGCACCATATGGCTAATTTAACCCCCTCCAGCACACACACACACACACAAACACACTCGCACATACACACCTGTCACCATTACTTGTCAAATGTAAGTAGACTGGCTTTTTAAAGGGGAATCGGGTTCACTGGGAGACAGGAGGGTAATGTAGTGTCTCGGGGAGTATCCAGATGAAATGGAGGTTAATTTTATGAACACATTACGTGTGTGTGTGTGTGTGTGTGTGTGTACACACTTACAGTCTGGCCTGGTCCTTAGCTCCATATCGAACATTGACGACGGCAGTCTCTGTGTCAGTGTTTACTGGGGGAGAAAAGATTCATTCAAACTCAATGTCAGGGACAAAATTTACCACACTGTGACATGTTCACTCATTTACAAACGTTTTAACTATGAAATGTTTTTTTTTAAAATTTACAATTAACTTAATAGCAGGTTTGTACAGCTGCATATTAATGCCAAATGTAGTAAGAGGTGTGAGTGGAGGCATGGTGGTGGAATTAGATTTGAAGTAGACTTGAGACAAAAGCTTAAGTCTGTTTACCTTGTTCACAGCTCTCTACTGCACCATACTGAGCAAGCATACTATCCAAAACCTGGGAGAAATAAAAAAAAAAAAAGAAAAAAAAAGAAAAGCCATGATTACGAAGACTTTGCAAGCTTTGACTAAAACCTTTGTTAGTGAGCCTAAGCTCATCCATGGGAACCAGCACAGCTCTGTGCCACAACGCCGCCATTAGCAGAGTTCAACGTTGAGTTCGAGAACATTTGCTGCCTTCTTGTAAAATTACACTTTTCTGCTTAATGGTCTTGTAAGCGCTGACACCAGACTAGCTCCACTTAAACCTCTCTTATTAAATCCTTCATTTCAGAAAGCTACAATTTCTAAATATCTGGTTCTGATCAGAATATTATTTAATAGATAGGAAAGAGTTGATGGTCACGTCACTTCTTGAATATACACTCGCATGTGAAATTACAATTGGATACATGACAAGTTAACATGTTGGGATCATTCATGAAAAAAAAATGTTTGAAGCAAATTTTCTTTGCTGGGGGACGCAACCAAAGGACGACGACGTTTGCAGCCGGCCGGCCGGCGGCCACAATCTGGTGACCACAGGATTTAATTCATAGACGTGATCGACTGTGGCTGAGGGGGGGGGAGTGAGGGTTCTAAGCTAAGCAAAAACCTTTGACCATGCTCAGTCGAACCCAAGGCCACACCCCTCAAGAGCTCAACCCCGTTTTCTAGCCAACAGGCCTGCGCCCCCCCCACACACACCCTCCTCCTCCCCGCTCGCCGACCAACAAACCAAGCAACTTCCCGCCTCTTTGCCATCTCAACCCAGACTCATTGGCTGCTCCTACGCCGATTTGAGTTCCCCGAAGCGATGCGCTGCTGGCTGGCTGCGCTGCCTGTCCGTCTGACGGGTCTGGCCAATGGGAATCCAGGCCATTCAGGAAAGGGTGGGGTACATTCCAGCAGGAAGCAGTGGCTGGGGGGAGGGGTGCGAGTTCATGCTACACATTCTGTGAATCAGAGCACATGGAAGGGAAGGGGGAAGCGTCCTGGCCCACCCACCTACTACAGCTTGTGAACACGCCACAAATCTCCCCAGCCTGCTCATGTTACACACCACGAGCCATTGTCTCATCTACCTGACAGGATTCACACACAACCATCATGAAAATACCCCAATTTATTTTGGTCGTCTATTCTTCTAACCCCCTCCCCTCTGGAGGAGGGGGGGTAGGGAGCTCCAGGTCACCTTTGGAGAAAGCAAACAGCTCCTTGCCTACATGCTACAAACACAGCTGGATGTGGAGCTGCCGTTTGAGGGACGTACGGCGGCAAACAAGCCCACCATTTTTAAAACACAGTCTGTCCGTAGCCATTTGATCACAGGGAGTGAATCAGGCTGCAGCATAAAATCTATGCATCAACTTCACCATCCTATGTTTCTGAAGGACATGTAGTTGTGCAGGGTTTCAAGGAAATTCTTACTGTGCTTCCGCGTCTCTTCATGGAGTGGAGAATTACATTGCAAAATACACACTATCTCAACCAAACCTTTGTGGAGGGAGGGAAGGGGGGCATGTATAGCGACGCTACTGGCCAGGCATTCCATTTAAAGAAAAAAAAAATTATTCTGACATTTTTGCTCAGAAGAATATGAGGTGTGTCCTGTACCCACAATTACTCCAAATTTAAATCAAGAGTTTCCAAATTTAACGCTCATTGCACACACCGAAAGAGACGTGCAATGCAAAGACTAATGCACCCACACACTGTTGCGTGCTCTCACACACACACACACACACACACACACACACACACAACTTGAAATCTGACCATATTTTAGCTTGCCATACACTTCTTCAGTGTTTTCTCATTTAACCCTTTACAGAAAACACTAGCATACAGTCTTCTGGATTAGCAGAGACCTTTGGGCTGCAGCGGTCCGGTTTAAACTGAATTGTTCCGCCACACAAACCTGCTAATAGAACATCTGACACTTGTGCAGCTCAGGACAGTTTTGCTTGTTCAATTCACACATGCTTTTGTGAATTTGTCACAGAATATTTGAGGGTGCCCCCCCCCTTTTCTTTTTTTGTTACAGGATCCAAGAACACATAAAATTTTGATTTCATAAAAGAGCTTTGAACTGTGACAAAGTAGCCGCAGCCTTGTAAAATATGAGCTGTGTGGACGTGTGTGTGGACGCTGTTGCACTCAAACTTCAGCTGCAGATTTATCATTTAAATATCTTTACGAATTATTGGAAACCATAAGTCAGATTTAAAGAGACTTCTTCGTAGTAATTTATGGATTTTCAATGGAAATTATCACATTTTCCAATAAAAGGTTGTTTTGACAATCAGATACCATTGTATTTTGAATCAGCCGAGCAAATTGTTGGAATTCCATTTCCTATGTAAAGAACATGCTGGTAATTTAAATAAATTCCTCATTCTTGTACCTAAACCGAAGAACTAAAAAAAGGATAGAATAAATAGACTGGGGGTGGGGTGGGGGGACTTCCCTTGCAGACTTGACTTGCAGACACATGTTGACCTGGTCAGACACTGTCATGGGTTTCACGTCCTCAGACAAAAGACCATTTTTAATTTTTCTTTCAAATGTATCGGCACTCTTGTACAAACTAGAGAAAACGTGATCGGGGCTAAAAGACACCAGGACACAAGAGGTGAGCCACAGTTAAGTGCTGCGCTTTTTGTTTAGTTGAACAAACTCAGATCAACAGCCACTTTTATAGAAAATCTGCCTGGTAGGTGGCCAACACATGTGGGAATGTAATGCAACAGCCGTCACACAAGTGTGTGTGTGCGTCATGAGAGTCTGAATCTTTTCAAAATTCTCCTTGTTGAGTACAACTTCCAGAGCTGCCACAGTGGCAGCCTGTCACAGCTTTTACGCCTGTGCATACTGTAATACTGCATCCACGTATGTCTTTTCTATGACGTTTGACCCCCCCCCCACACCCCACCCCCTACATCTTTGCTGCTGTGACACTGCAGATGTCCCCACTGAGGGACAAAGGATTATCTCATCAACTTGACATACGTCTCTCACAAAATTGAAGAATTTTAGTGAAACATTTGTTCTTATCACAGTTCCAGCAACTGGTACATGGAACAGGCCTGAGTTGCAGCCTTGTTCAGATGAATAAGGCGCGTGCTAAATTGAAACCCAAAGCAAGGCGACTCCAAAGGCCATTAAATGAGAGGCCAGTTGGGCTACCCCCTTGGTGCCCCACCCTGCAAGCATTTAGCAGCCTGTTAGCACTCACCTCCCACTGCATGTGCGGAGGGATGTTCCTGATCTGCAGCTTACAGCTCCTGGAGAGAAGGGAAGAGGAGGGTGGGGGGGGGTAAAAGAGATGACGTTTATTGTCCAAAGAAACTACAGGTAGAATGCAAACAAAATGCATCTTTTAAGGATCAGAACAGCGTTTACTCTGCAATCTCACAGGGAAAATCCAGGAGGTGAAATTACAGGAGCTAATATCGTCCCAAACCCAGCAGGTGCACTGAGATTCATGGGTAAAACATGGGTGGAGGGGATGGGAAGGCAAAAGACAATGATTGGAAATCACTGCCAGATGGGTTACACAGAGTTGAGGGCACTCAAAGTTAAAAAAACGTCTAGAACGCACCACGCCCGAATGTGACAGAGCCACACAGAGAGAGGAGGAGGAGATGGGAAGAGAAACAGGACAGTGAAGCACCGGGAAGGAGTAACAAGAGGGATCGGAGAGCAGAGGGGGGAAAAGATCAAGGCGGTAACCATAAGCTATCCAAATGTCTAGAAACTGAGGTCAAGAATGTTCCCTTCAGCACTGAATCATGAGGTTTCAAACATCGCAGCGCCGCTCTTTAACCAAAATACACACTTATCCATGGGCACCCAGCTGTTGTATCAAATGGGGGGAACGGGGGTGAGGGAATCTCCACTCAGTACGTCAGACGAAATAGACAGAATCTAAATTGCGTGCTTGTACAGTGCGTGCACAAGTGGCGCCTAATTGTTATGGTGCTGTAAGTCCTGTCACTACAAACAACCAGGACAGAGATCCCCCGACTCATCCTTTAAGCATGAAGATCCCCATTTTGGTTACATTTTGATTAAAACAGCATGAGTGTGCTGGCTGTGTGTGGAGGTCACGCAGACAATAGAATTTGTGGATGAATGAGTCACAGTTTCACAAGTGTTTGCCTGCATTCGGATGCTGTATTTAAAAAAAAAAAAAAGGAGAAGAAAAAAAAAGTCCCAAGTCCAAAAGTCAGCTGACACATGCACACAAACCTTAGAGATCGGAATGTACATATACACCAACTCTGACCCCAAACTCCACGAATGATAACAGGGAATTCAGCTTATTGAGATACACGGTGTCTTTTGTGAAGAACATTCCACTGTTTTCCATGATCTGCTGAACGACAGCGGAACACCTCTTGGTGAACTTCTCTTGGAGCTCAAGAAAAGTATCTATCTACAAACTGTTCCGCTGCTAATGGTTCCGTTTGTGTGTGGTGGAGAACACCTCCCAAGATGAAGAATTCCTAGTCCATCTTCACCACCAACTCTTCAAAAACAGACAACGCACACACGCTTCTATGCAGTAAAAGGAAATGTACGTGTGCAACAAGGCTCTCGGTGGGGGGGTGGTGGTTCTGAGCACCAGGACGACGCCACACTGAAACCAACTGCAGCTTCGACGCATTTAATTTGACTGGAGAAGCGGCGCAATTCCAAATGGGCAAATAAAATTCCCAGATAACTTCCAAGAGGAATTCCAGCCCTTTCCGGCCCACTGTGCGATTCCTGGCTGACCCCCCCCCCCCCACACACACACACACACACACACACACACACACACACACACACACACAGTATGCTCTGCATTGCGGTGGGAACGCCATGTGAAATGTGCAAATGCACCAACCTATAGTTCCACAGACACAAGAAGTCAGCCAGGGTTGGGGTGGGGTGGGGGTTGGTATACATTCCCGAGTCCCAGCCTTTGATTTTTTTTTTTTGGGAGGGGGGGTTGTGTGTGGTGTGGAGGGAACTAGTCCTGTTTCAGGCAAGGGTAACAAGGGCCCACTCTGCCCTGTGGGGGTGGGGTCCTGTTGCCATGGACACGGACAAGTCCACTGACAGGAACATGTAGAGCGGGGCTAAGAGTGGGAGTGGGAGGGAGGGGGGCAGGGGAGGGACAGCAGTGACTAGGGTTGGATCGTCATGTGATGGCCAAGGAGATGGGACACCTTATTTACGTTTAAAACGGACCGGCACACTTGCTCGCCGCCATCTTTAGCCACCCGGCTGAGACTTTGGGGTCTGCGCTGTGGACGCTGTGTGACGGACCATTTATGAAATCATTCAGATTAAAAAGTAAATAAATCAATCCCACTCTCATTCAAACACACCGAGGTGTGGGACACAAGATCTGTGCTTAATGCTCATCCACCCATCGACTGCTCAGTATGCAGAGGTTCTGAATGACTGAACCCCACACAGGCTGGGTTCCGCTGTCTTCTCACAGGCCTAAAAACGTGCACCGTGCACCCAAGAAGCTACAGGCAATGAGTGGGGATGGATTGGAATTCACTGAGGGAATTCCAAACCAATGAGTATAGTATCAACTGTAAGAAATGACTCAACTTCTGCAAACATACTTACACAGGGACACAATACTTGTCACACATACTAATACATTTTTATATGTACTGTATAAAAGTAAAGGGCAACCTGCATGTGGATTAGAGCTGAGCAGGGACTGATAGGAGCAATAGGCTGCAATCTGAGTAAAATAAAAAGTCACATTCAATATTACGTGGCACCCCAAACGGCCTAATCCAAAGGTTGCAGGTGGGGCCCCACCGTGACCCTTTGACCCAGCATTTTTAGAGCCCTGATCCACTCCTTTGCTGATAAAATCGCCACTTTCGTTTCACCCATATGATTTATTTTAAGTAACTTGATGTAAAAGAGTGACATGGGGGGGGGGGGGGGGGACGTGACT
>CAAKHB010007281.1:197180-218402 GCA_901007665.1 Aeoliscus strigatus
ACACACACTCCTCTACACACTGATACACACACTCCTCTACACACTGATACACACACTCCTCTACACACTGATACACACACTCCTCTACACACACACACACACACACCTCGCACACACACACACACACCTACACACACACACCCACACACACACACACACACACACACACACACACACACACACACACACACACACACACACACACACACACACACACACACACACACACACACACACACACACACACACACACACACACACACACACACACACACACACACACACACACACACACACACACACACACACACACACACACGAGAATTTCTAATGTGATCTGATGTGAAACATCTTCTCCATTGGGCCATTTTATTAGCAGTTATACCACGGTGGTTGACACGCTGTCCTGTCTACTTTAACATTCTAAAGCAAAGTACATTGATAGCATCATTCAATGTAGACAGTCACACCGCCATTTAAAAACGCTGTCCAATGGGTTGTTGGATTTCTGTCATCTGAGCAATATTTTGAGGCATAATTAACTGTAACTACAAGTAACGTCTGTCACACAATCCTCCAAAAGTTATTTGGCGCTTCTGCCGCTGAGTACTTATTAGGTTAATGATGGGCTTTCTAAACTAGGTAGTGAGATAGAGGCATGACATACACTGGTCAGATACAGTGTATGCCTGATGGCAAACCTGTGGCCTAGCAATGATTAACATTATTCAAAAACCTCTATAGTCACAGTGCAACGTGATCCCTAAACACAACTAAGCAGGTCATCTCAACAGCACCACAGGGCTAAAGACTGACCTTGCAGTACATTCAATCCAGTCCACACTCCCAAGGCAAGTGAAGGTTGAACAAAACATTGGTTGAGAATTGAAACAAATGTTCACGTACTTTCAGTGGCGATTGAGCATCATTCTACCACATATCTCCAATGGGCTCACACCAGCTGTAAATACACATCTCTCTTCAGAAGAAGTGCAAATATGGTTCTTTGGATTATCTACTAAAGGTGAATTATGCTATTTATTTATTCTTAAAAATCAGTGAAAGAGGTCTCTGGAGGAGGAGTCTGTGTTGTACTGACCAGCTCCAAAGCCTACATACCACTATTCCAAAGTGTTGAGTTGATTGTGTTGATATGTTCATACAACATTGTAAAGTCATCTAGAATATGGACAGTGGAGTGGTTTAAGCTGTATAAGAAGTAAAAACGATCTCTTTTCGGTCCCAACTCTTTGCAGACAGTAAGAAGTCAGAAGTTTCAAATATGACATGATAAAAATGCTAAAGTAAAACCAAATAAAGCCAGCAATAAAAAATAAGATGTGGTGAAAAGTCCTTAAAAAAATCAACAAAAAAAACAACTAAAATAAATATAAGTTTAAAATAGAAAAGGGCATAAGAAGTCCTTTTTTCCTTTAAATTGGCTTCACATTTCTGAGGTGGATCCTTCATTAGCAGTTTCTGGATGTCCATATGTCTGATGTCACTTCAGTAACTTAATCAGGAAAAGTCTGACTCATGTGCTATAAAAATATTCCATAGATCTGTTAAAACAATGCCCCTTAATGTGGCCGAAGCTTGTTTGGAACATGTGGGTGAAAACGTGATGTCCCTGGATTGCTACGAGGCGTCTCCTGCTTCGAGACTCTTTGCAGGACAGCGGGAGAGGCAGCAAGGATGCCCCCTGCTGTGTGGGAGGTGTTAGTGGAGGAGGCGTTCCCGACCACTTCAATTTTCCCCTCCAGTTTGACCAGACGTGTCAGAATGTCATCCAGCAACACAGCTATTGTCCTCTTCAAATCGGCTGCGCACAGAGAAAGGAATATGATAAAAAGTTAAAAAAGCAAATAAAAGTATGCTTTTCCATAGCTACAAAACATATGCGTGTGATACTGGTAATGCGTGTTCATAAGAGCTCAATCCTTTTAAAATGATTACCGTGACCAGCCATGGAGGTTCCCTGTGGCCCGCCAGGTGAGTTCTGGTTCTCCTCTGTCAGGACCTTGACATACCGCCGACTGAGCTCCAGGATCTGCTCACGTAGCTCAGCGCTGCTCTGACGTCGAGGCTGCTGCACCGTATAGCGCAGCAGCATTAGTCCCCACACCAGGCCAAAAACCAGCAGCAGCACACTCAGCTTCTGGGACATGTTCCTCCGCAAGAGAGCATTCAGCATGGTACTAGGGATGGCAAAGGAGGGGGGAGAACAGGAAAGGCCTGGGACTACAGATTGTACTGGACTTGATGATGTGGGTCTATTTCCACAGAGGTCAAAGTTCTCTACATATCATTCCTAAAGCTGGTATGGAATTACAGCTTTGCTGGAGGAAACTACAACATCAGTGCGCATTAGCACATAATGCCTTTTGCAGGAGGAAGTGAAGTGGAAGTTGAGTAACAGCAGACACCAGGGGATGGAACCAGGAGGCGGTCGGTCGGTGTCCAGATGCCTAAGGGTGTTCAGACAGGTGCTTGGGTTCGCAGCTGTCTGGCTCCAAATTCCCACTGCAGACAGGGTTTTCAGTCAGGGGGTCCTCAAACATTGTCTGTCTGGAGAGGGAGTGCTACATAGGAAGTAAGAAACAAGGAAATGAGTAAAAGGAAGGATATGACCAGAACAGAACCCCATAGTGCAGCCATCCTGTTAACAAAAAACACACAATTTAAGACATAGGTGGCAACTGTAATCAGACACTTTAAAAGACATATTTGAATTTCTTAACTGACTCATTTGCATCCCAAGCCCCCACCTCTATGGCCCCTTGATATTCTTTCATCTTGGTCTGAGAATCCTGATTGTGGTTGAACCCGAGACTGACAGAGATGCCGACACAAATATCATTGCATGAACTGTGCAAACAACAAGATCCTCCTCATTGTTACTGGCAAGAAGCTGGGGGCTAAATCAGAGGCTTCTGAGTCTGATGTGCTGCTGTGGGTCAAACGATCGCTCAACAACAAATCTTTTTCAGCCTTCTCAGCGCAGAAACCTGATTACCAGTTCAGATGTCAAGGGACCCAGTGAGGAGTCACAGCAATAGACAGAAGCACAGAGGCCATTCAGTGTCTAATCTCATCACCATGGTGACTGGTCCATCAAATAGCCTGTGTGTCCACCATGAGCATGCAGGGGAAATTAGGCTACCATTTCTCAGTTTTCACAACTTTGTCACCGGACTCGTTGTCTGCACTCTCTCCTGGGTGTGGTTGTGTCACTTCCTATTGATGTCTGAGCACCAGGCATTGACTGAAGGAATAAATTATGAAAAGAAAGGTAACACAAGCTGTCCAGCAATGCGTCCAAGCCTCTGTTCATGCACACACAAATATGTCCTCGCTATGACCTGGGAATTGCTGTGCTGGTTAGTCCCCAAAGCAGGTCAATTTGTTACCGCTGTTAGATGAGGCAATTGTCACTCCCCTGTCTTTATTTTATAAGCCAGCAGAAATAAACCCTGCTGTAAAGAGATATGGCATGTCAGTGAATTGTTCTCCTTGTCTGTTGAACTCCATTGACTGTGCCATCTCTGGCCCGACCTACTCAAGAGCAGCTGGTTTATTGGGAGCTGAGTCATAAAGCTGAGAAATAAAGAGGCCCGAATTTCACATGACTGGAGAGTGACAGACATAGCATTTGTCCTCACAGGTCAGCTTCAGTTCCAGCTGAAGACGTTACAAACAAAGCAAATTGAAATACATGAAACTACTGTAAGCAGGATATGGTTAAACCTGGCCCAAACAGAGAGACAAGAGAAAACAGGCTACAATGATCTCACGTTCTGTATCCATGGATAAAATTGCCACTAATGCCCCAAAGTCTTATGACAGGTGGTTGATCTGGAACAAAAAAATTCCACATTCATGTTGATGCATTTTAGCTGATGAAAGTCTGAGGATCAAAACAAAGAGAGTAAAAACACATTCAACAAAGTGTTAAAGCAAAGCAGAACACGTTCAAGATAGAACAGGAAACGGTTTGTCTTTTGCAGGGTACATGTACATATGCATTGAAGTAACGAAGGATTCAGAAAAAAATGAGCCAAACAAAAGAACAGACAGATCTCTGCACACAGCATCATAGAAAAGGTGTCAAGGGATGAGTACTACAACTGTAACTGGTGTTTGTAAATCAGGTTAAAAATTTCCAGCCCCGGTGGAGGTTATTTTCTGACAGATTAGAGCTCCTTTATGATTTGATCAGACACAGAAGAGATCGAATACACAGCTTGTGACAGCCTTGTTCATAAGGCTGTTTTCCTTCAGATGGCCAGAGATTAGACGCAGTCTACGTGAAGATACCTGATCTGAAGGTTAAACATTGACCACACTATGACAACAGTCACTTGGTTCTCAACTAGGATCAGCCACAGACTCGATTAGCTGACATGAAGAGATCACACTAGAGATTTCTACTAACTTGTAGCCATTATTGAGTTACACACAAAGAAGTGACATTACATAGGGGCGACACATGACGGCTAGTTAGGACTTTTTACTGGACAAGTAGAGGAGTAATGTAAAGCAGCTCATAGTTCTGCGGTGAAGGACAAATGGGGGAAAGCTGCTGAACAACTCCACTTGAAACAGTTCGTTAGCTCGACATGTTAGCTCAGCGACACTCAACTTGTCCGCCAAACGATTCTGTAGAACACTCTGTACACACTATCAATGTTCATAAATATGCTAATTTACCTTACTGTGGTCACTCAGGGGCCATCTTATAGTCCAGGCAGAACCGTGTTCCGAAGAACCGGCTACGAATCGTTGGAGGGCTCCAGACGAACCTCTGGCTGCTCTATGACGGAATCATACTTATCGTCGGCCGAACCCCAGCGGCTATCGCGGTCGCCCGGTAAAACCCCCTCTGCCGCCCTCTGTCTTCAATAACGGGTCAGTTGTCCGGTTCCAGGTTTGGCTCTGCTCTCATGCTCAATTGACTTTTTCTGCCACTAGTATCTGAGCGTCTGCGTCCGCCTCTGGACGCCAAAGTCAGCTAGAATTACAAGCATGCAAGTGTGCTGACTGTCATGGTTCCCTGGACGTTCACTGCGTGCGTCATTGCCACGGAATTATGGGAATAGTAGTCATACACTATCATATTGTTATATTGCAAAAACGATGTTGTTAATTGTTTTCAATGACAACAACTTATTATTTATCATAAGCATAAATAAGTAGGTCAGCAAAAATAACGGGACACGAATCGAGGAGATGATATACCTGTGACTAAATAATGTATGAATGACTGTGTACTGGCATGTGCGTATATGCACGTATCATACACCAGGGACCCACTGTAACCCCATCCAACGGAGCTGTCTCAAGGGGTAAAATAAGAGGACATAAACAAGTAAAATAAAATCGTTTTTGACACTATGGGGACAAAATATTTGTTTGTAAGTGTAATATGACGAAGCACAACTCCAGTCACCCACAATGTGTGTAAATATATGCATTATCTGAGTGATGCTGATGTTGATAAATGCATGTTGTTGTTGACAAAAAATTTTTAAAAAAAGTAAAATAAATAAGCGAATGGAATGCTAGTTAACTTTATAACGTGGCTGCTACAAAAAAAGCTTAATAGCTACAATTTCTGTTTCAGTTGACTTCTTGAGAGCACGTGAGCCGGGACTGCTGTTCCCACTTTGGCCGATAGAGGGACCCACAACCATTTCCATAGCAACATCCCTGGTGAGAAACATTGCTCTATGTTTGTGTCTGTGTTCGAGTGCATTAGCACGCAGTTTTCCACACCATGGACACAGTCTCTCTTGACAAATCCGACCTGCAAGCAGTGGATGACTACTGGGAGTACCGAAGGTTTGTCTCAGTGTCACATCACATCTCTCTCTCTCTCTCTGACCTTTCCTTTTTCACTTCGATGCACCTGATGCAATCTAGCTGCTGATAAAAAAAAAATCAGTTTCTGTTCAGTATTATGTTTCTGTCTAGTCCATGTAGTGACCGTTTGTTACAGGATTGTAGGGGATGATGATGGTGGACGTCTGTTCACACCAGAACAATATGAAGAGTACAAGAGGAAAGTAATCCCACAACGAGTGAAAAACAGGCTGTTTGTGAGTTTTGGCGTACCAGGAGGTATTGACTGCAAACTCATTGGCCCAGAGACAGAATGCTTCTGTACACACAGGTAACATGTCTGTGAAGGTTCTCAGTCATCCAGGTCATGGTATCTTGCTGAGTTTCTTCTAGTTTACTGGAAAGTAAACTAGAAGAAACCAGTTGCCTACGATTTAACCCAGCAAGATACACACAGGCTTTCGAGGCTTGTGTGTGGAAAAATGTGATCTCTTGGAGGCGCTGCAGCTTCGTGAGAAGTACTCTCCCACAGTAAAGCGACCACTGAACTTTTGTTTGAATGTTTTCATTTGACTTAACCCATCTGTTATCTTTATCCAATAGTTCTAAACATTGGATGTTTGAGCCAATTTGTCTCTCTTGTTTTTAGATACATATCTTACACCTTTTATAACTGAGTGCTGTTTTCATTATTGTCCCTATGTTGTTTAAATTCTACTCTGACAAAGACAAAACACCTTTCAGATACAAGCAGCATAAGACCGACTTTGACGTCGTTCCCTCTGAGCGACCATTGGTCCTACCATGCCGAGTCAGGGGATGTCATTGTTCTGCCTACCAGTATGTTCCCCACATCGGGTCTAAGCCGGTGCGCTGCAGGTGTAAACACCTCCCTCAAGATCACAGTGAAGCCGCTGGACATTCATGTAAGAAATGTGAGTCGGATGTGCTATGATGAACTATGTCTGCAGTTCTCTCCAGTAGCTCCAGAGTAGAATACAGATTCCTCCAGAAAGTAGACACATAGCGGTATGATCACTCTGAAACATCCGTTTCCAGGTGCCTGTTGTGGGTTCCAGAGCCCCTACACATGTGGATGCGGTCAGCCCAGTTTCACCCACCAGACTCTGGTGAGCAGAGCCAATCAGGATCTGCCTTTGATTGAAAACAGCTCTATTTATGATGTTATATGTCTATACACAGTAAATCGGTACAATTTCCTGGCAGGTGGAGACAAAGCCAGAGAGGGAGGCACGGGGTAGACCTGTGGGCAGGGACGTCCCCTACGCTGCCATGGGGGGGCTGACAGGGTTCAGCTCTTTATTGGATGGTTACCTCACCATGGACACCAGCGGCACAGGTGTGTGGGTTTGCGCCATTAATGAAAACTAATTCAGGTTGGTTCCAGCCAGACTGGTTCAACACAACTCTTCTCCCTGTTCTCCTTGTGGTTTTGTAGGTTTTCTCCCACAGTCCAAAGTTGCAGATTGGATGTCGGTGTGAATGTGAGTGTGAATGGTTGTCTGTGATGGATTGGCGCCCCATCTTGGGTGTACACTGCCTCTCGCCCAATGTCAGCCGGGATTGGCTTCAGCTCCTCGCAGCTCGGATAAGCTGTCATAGAGAGGAATGATCCTCACATGGATTTGGTTAAATATTATATTTATGATATTATTATTATATATGTCTACATTACTTCAGTATGTCTAAAAGGCATCATCATTGTTGGCGTACCTATACAGAGAGAATAGGAGGAGGATGTTTTACTAAAGCATTTGGCCAGTCAGTTTACAAAGTGGTGTTCCTAATCATGTGTGGCGACCTTCTCCTGTGACATATCCTCAGATAAAGACGGAGAAGACAGAAGACTGCCAGCAGAGATGGTCAGCAGCAGGGATCGAACCAAATCCCAACTGAAAGGTGTAGGAATTGTAAAATGAAACAGTGATAAGCAGCATTCCCTCACATCTGCATGTTGGATATTGGATTTTCATAAATAAATCTTCTGAGCTTATTCTTGATGTGTTTGTCTGTTAGTTTTTCTTTCCAGCGGAGGAAACAAGTGGAGACAGATGCTACTGATTTCAGTGGGTGCACTTTGACAGACGCGCTGCGTGATGTGCCACTGTTGTTTTCTTCATTTATGGTTATATAGCCTTTTGTCTGTGTGACTTCACAACAACAGTTGAAGATCGGAATTAGAGCATCATCCTCTTTGTGCTTTGAGACATTATTACGTCCACACTACTGGTAAGTGGTATTACGTGACGCGGACCAGTGCAAGTAATCCCATCAAACATAATAACACACACGCTCAAATCTATTAGAGATTGGCTCCTAACCAAAACAGTCTAATCTCTGTCCTTTGTAGATTTCTAGCAAGGCCTCAGAATTCCCGCTTGTTCCATTAACTGGTCAGTTTACACATCTGAGGTTCACCTGATTGATGTTTTCTTACGGAGAGAAAGCCGCCCACTCAACACGCCACTAAAATAAAAGCATGGAGCTCTCTGCAGCGATGTGTTTCTAAATTGCAGATTGATTAATCCTATTCCTCATGGCAGATCAGCAGTGATGACAGCTGATTTAATCCACTACATGAATGGAGCTGGAAGCAGCAGGCCTTGTTTTCACCACTGGTGGCCCACTTTCCAGCATCTTTTCCTAAGAAATGGCATTAATCTAAATGAGGTCTCACTCCCACTCAAATGTTTTCACTCTAGAGATGGCAAGTCACACCGGATCAGCATCCACACTGTTGCGGGCCAGTGAATCTCAAGTCACCTGTGCCGTAATACTCGTCTGCTCCGAAGGGAAGCAGTCTCTACGTGCGCCGAACAGGTGGGCTTGAGGGAAAGCAAGTGGAGCCACGCCTGAAAGACGGCATGGCCGCACCTGGGTCCTCTGCAGCCGACTGCACAAGGGGAAGCGAGTGGACGGGATCCCATCTGAAAGATGACACTTCACATTCAGTGTGTATCCACGACAAGGATAGTATGAGGTTGTCACAAGATGAAGTATGTACGCACACACTCAGCTGTGATAGCTTTGTTGACTGCTGGAATCAAGTATCCTAACAAAAAAAAAAAAACACTTGACCCCTTTCAGCCGCTCAGACTGGAAGGCAGTAGATGGAGCAGCGCCCAGGTGAGAGACAGAAAGAGTGAAAACACAATTTAAGAGATGACACATTAGTCTGGCACGGTTACAATTTAGGGTAATTGCCTCTCTCCATAGCAACCCCATTTAGAAGGCAGCAGGTAATTTACTTTGGCCACTGGTTGAAAGGGAATAACTACTAGACTTCCCCTTATCCCCATGGAAACCATGGCCCAGCTTGACTGACAGCACCTGCACTACAGATCAGGAGGTGAACACAAAAGATTAAATTGGCAATTATTGGGAATGAAAACACTTAATTACCCCGGTGACAGTTATGGTAAATATACACTGATGAAGAACAGCGTCATTTTCCCATAAGCCAGACATGTGAGCAAAAACTCTGCGTCACACAGGCGAGGCACAACTGTCTGACAGGTGCTGACGAATCACTGGAAATCATTCTCAGGCACACATCTGAAACAAAGTAGTTGAAACAAAGTGCAACTAGAAAGCAGCAGTTGAGCACAGACCAAATGACGAGACAACTCCCTGATAACGTTCTGTGTAACTGTCACAGCTATGACAAGACGTCCTCGACGGGGGAAAACGGACCTCAAAGGAAGCAGCTGCGTCACGTGAGGACGTTTACATAGCAAACTGTCAAAGAAACAAAACCAATTTAGGTGAGAGAGAGAGAGAGATCAGACTAGAAGACAGGAAACGGTGATCACCTGCTGGGAGGGAGAAGAAAAATGGGGTGTGAGGTCATTCATTTTGATTTGTAAAACAACAGAGATATACTTATGTTTATTATAATATGTAAGGACGTTTCAGTCTGATATTGTCTCGGTGCTTCACATTTCACCTACTTCAACTCAGATCTCCACTGTTTCTGAAAACTTTGATTTTCTCTATCTATATGTACTGTATTGTATATTCCGTATGCATTTGAGTATACTATGTGCATATGCATGGAATCTTTGTGCTTGAATGTCTGGAATTATGTTTTTTACTTTTTCCATTATAATCGTGTATTGTTCATTATCATATTTTGTTTGTATGTACTTACCCTGGAAAATGAGATGGTACATCTGTAGGGGATATCCTTGTAAAATAAAGTAACTAAAGTCAAAAAAGTGGGGAAAGACAAAGAAAAATTTATGATAAGTTCATTCATTCTGATATGTAAAAGAACAGATAAACATACATAGTTTGACTGATTTAAGCAAGACACGTTTTGACATATGATTATTTATCTAAGACCTTTGTTAAATGTCAGCCCTACACTGTCTCAGCACTTCACATTTCACAGACTTCAACTCAGATTTCCAATTTCTGACCACCCACCTTCTTCCCATCATCTCTTTTTCTACCGCAAACAGCTTGTTTTCTTTCTCGCCTGAAGTTTCACTCTGACAAAATACTGCTTGTTCCCTCTCTAAGCAGAACAAAAAACCCATCACAATCTCCCGAATGTGAAGTACAATCCTCTGCCTGACTTTGACACATTGGATGTGTGCATGTTACATCTCTTTTGTGGCGGAAACCGTTGGAACTTGACAGTGCTGTGACTCTCCACTTCGATCCCCTCCTGTGTCGACAGAGGCGAGGAGGAGGATGGAGGGCAAGTTGGGAGAAATGGCGAGGCTTTTTTCACTAAGAAGCGTGATAATGAAGACAAAGGGACGTCTTTGTTTAAATCAGCAGTAATGTTTGACTAATGTTGTGTGATTCTGCCAGGACTGCACATGCAGACAATAATGGAGTACACAAGACATAACAGAGGCTACGTCTATTGGATGGTGCAGATATTCACATCTTATATATGTATAAATATATACTGTATATATATACTGTATATATATAGTATATATAGATTAGATATCTATCTATAGATCATTTGGAGTGAACATTGTACATGTTGCATAATCACGACACATATTCTCCCACTCATGTATTTATACTAATTCATTCACATGCCTCCTTCTTTCCTCTGTCACTGGAGCTGCACAGGCTGCTACAACTACAAACAACAAACAGCCACTAGAGGGCACCAGTCACTTTCCCCTCTACGATGTTTAGGTTGTAAAGCCACGCCAAAAACTGATGACTTGAATATTTATGTTGTAGTTCTCCCAAATTCCCAAACTTCTTTTCAAAGTGTCTGCCGTTTGAGCTCCTTGATGGAAAGTTCCTGTGGCTCGGGAGCACTAAAATAGCCTTCACCTTAATGACAACACAAAATCCAAGATGGTCCATTGAAAGGACATTTGGGAACGTCCAGCGGCTGATGAACAAACGCGGCTCTCGTTGTTTTGTGACCTTTCATGAACCCCCACTGAAGCTGACATGTTCAGGTCTGTCATCAAAGCATCAGACGAGCTAACACAACTAAATGTGCAAGCGCGACCAGATGTTTTTTGACTATATTAGATGTTATTGGTGTATGTTTGTTTAAATACATAAATTCAGCTGTAAACATAGAAGACTGTCAGTCGACAACTTGACAAGTTGATTATTTCTCCTAGACTGCGCCATAGATTTAGATCTCGTTTAAAACCAACCTGACACCTCCAGACATATTTACCAGGGACTGCTTGTCAGTTTTAAAGGTCTTCATGCTGTCAGATTTGTCAAACAATCAGATGAAAATGCTTCACATTCTCCCACGACGAGAAGAAATTAAAAATGCTCCTACAGGTAAAATTTGAAATGATGATATATCAAGCACAAACTGATGCTGATGACATTTCCTGTCGCACATCCAGGCAACAATGTTCCACCATAGGCCACAGCAGTTATCTTTTGTTTAATGGCAGCTGACATTCATCAGGTGTCCTGACTTCAAGACTCATGACGATGACTTGCACGTCACACCTGAGCCAAAACAACGTGTCACAGCTCAGTGGCTTGACCTTCTGTTCGTCTGTCAATCAAACGACCTCACATGATGCTTCTGTTGACGTTCATCCACCCAAAGAGCAGATGTGGCGGAGAAACATTTACCAGCAATGACACACACAGATCACAGCCGACAGCGAGGAAAACTGAGATGTTATTCAGTTCTATTCAGTAGGTTTAGTCGTCTGGAGGGCTGAAGGGCAAACCCTAGAGAAAAAAAAGAAAAGAAATGATGTCCTGAGAGGTCACACACACTCTTGTGGTGATTAATCTGGGCCACGTACAGATAAGTAAATGCTACTGCAATAAACCATATTCCCAGATACGGTATTATATATGATAAAAATGCTAAAAATGATAACAGGAATGACAAAACCTTTCATCTTGACTCTAATTACCTTCCGTTTGAGAATCCAGCCCCCAAAGCTCACACAGTGTTGCACAGACTAATAGTAGTGTTCCTCACATGTAACAGGTTGTCACCAAAACACAATGGTGGAAGTCAAACGCAACAATTTAGATGTCAAGTGTGTAAAAGAGGTGTAGTAGCTAAGAAAACCTGTAAGCTCGTATTGTGTGTGTGTGTGAGATTTTGTGCTGTTTCCCAGTTGATTTGCATGCAACCACAGCCTACTTGTAATCACCTTTTTACTTTTTTCTGTGTTTTTTTGTACGTTTTAAATGTTTCATTGAAATCATTTAAAAAAAAACAAGTCTTCTCATCTCAGCACATCCTGGGAGAGAGCGAATTGTCCAAATGAGCAGGCCGGTGGGAAGAGAAGACAGACACAACAAATTAGCTTTTAAACAGCTTGTTGTGTAACTTGTTGTGGGGTGCTACATGAGGCGGTTCGTCCCGCTAGCTGTCACCGTTTTGATATCTTTGCACACACAAACACGACAAAAGTGTTGCTGATTCCCATTAACTATTAATGTTGATCATTATTAATGACATTTGATTCCATTGAGCTGGAAAAACACTGTTCTGTTCCTCTGCACATTCATCAACATTTGATGGTGAAAATACTGATTCTCCATTAGTGCACTGACACTTTAAGCAGAAATAAAACTGTAATCCCGAAGTTGTTCATTGATTTAGTTGTGTTCATATTTTGAGTGACGGGTGAGAAAACATCTTTCAAACAGTTTCCATTCCTACAACATTTATTTTATTTATTCTAGGTTGGAGGGGGAGCTGGTGTATTTGTTGGGAACTAGGTTTCAGTGGTGGTTTGCAACACGTGGTATTTTCAGCAGTGGAACGGTTCCATCAGCGTTACTCACAAAGAAACACGTCACCCACTGATGCAGGGAACTCACTCGTGTGTCAACATGGTTTGGACAACAATGGCGCTCAAAGAGTCACAATGGGAGATGTGTTACATGGTCACAATTATTGCTCAGTGTTAAAATCAGTCGTGCAAATAATCGATCGATTGCGTGCATGACGTGTATTCCAGTTTTGAACCACATTACATGTTCTGTCCTAAAGCTGTGTCTGTATGCATGTGTCAGAATGTGTGACCAGTAATTAGATCCATCAAGATTATTGTCGTATGAGTTATTGACACTGGATTGGTGGATGATTTATTTCAGCTTTTGACTTTTTTGACTGTAAACATGTGTGCAGAACTAGTGTGCAGAACATCCACCTGGTACTCAGGTGCAAGATAAACATCCCTATTGCTCCTGCATGGTGTTTTCATTTGCATAAAAACACATGATTTGATTACGGAAAGAACCCTAAAATACAACTTTGTATTCATGCAAGCAGCAACTGACCTCTCAACTTTGTCCACGTGCTTTTCACATCTGCTTCATTCACGTCTGCCGGGGGAAAAAAAGGTGTGACACTTATTGAAACGAGCTGCTGAAGATGCTGAATGTGTCTCTATCCTCCTGAAGAGGACTAGAAATTCAAATTCCTGCATGCGATCATTATGATTCGGTCATGACTTTGTGCTCCCCGCTTCTGTCGCATCCTTCCAGCATCCTGTGTCATACAAAAAGCCCTTAACACATCCTCCTCAACTTAAAAAAAGCAGCAGCGCTCAAGAAAACAGATTGGATAGATGACATGGCTGGGAGCTGGGATACAAAAGGACTCTGAATATGAGGTAAATGAAGCACGGGTTGATGGAGAATCATTTGAAGTGCTATTTGGGTTTTCTTATTAAGTGCGTTCTGAGATCAGGCTCTTCCTTGACTGACGTGTCTCCATATTCAAATTTAGGCCTTTTGTTGTTCTTCCCATCTGATGGAGTGAACTGCAAAACAAAATTAGTCGACTGATTCAGTCAAAAAGCACGTGCATGTCAGTGTATTGGCAATCTCCATATTCCACATCACCCGAGGCGTCACCACATGAGCTTCTTCTGATAAGAAGGCTGCCTATAGGAGCCTCATGTGAGCACCCGCAGCGGATCGCTGCCGTTCTTATGTGACTTCAGATGGCATTATTGATTTCATGATGCAGAAGAATCGCTCCAAGATTGGAAATAATTTATCACCTACACATCACGCTCATTTGGGTGTGGCAAGATTGTGTGTGTGTGTGTGTGTGTGTGTGTAGGGGTTATTTAAAGGCGACAAATGTGTGTGTGATGCTGACTGAATCATTGTGTTGTGTTTGACCAGGCCACATTTAATGGTGCAACGGTCACATAATTGTGCTTTCCAGCACAATGAAAACACACATGTATGATGACGTTGCCTTAAAAGCAGCTTAAACAGGAAAACAATGTCCATAGTAAATGGGAAGACAACCCAATTCACAATCACAACAATTACAGTGACATTTCCACAGGTGTGCAACAGTGACTTTGTTGTATTTCTCACAATCTTTTTGAAGTGACTTAATTGTCTGACTGTCCTTCAAAGTGTATTTACACGAACGATGACACCAGTGCCTCACTGGTCTCAGACTGTTTTTAGTCTGTATTACGATATTTTTCCGTTTTTTAATGAACTGAAACAATAGAACAGCACACCGATGAAAGCATCACCGGTGACGTGCACGTCAGGAGAAAAGGGGTGACTTGCGCCAAAAGAAGCGCAGCTCTGACGCGCGTCTGGCGCACACGGATATAAAAGGCTGCGCGCAGCGGGCGCACAGAAGAGCGGAGGAGACGCCACCTGACAGAGCGCAAATACCCCTCGAACCTCCGGGAAGTGTAAGTAGCTTCATCTTTCCTTTGCAGCGAGAGGACTTGAAACAAATTCATTACTCAGTCTATATACTTCTATTACTTCTATTTACTTCTATTACATCATTCTTATTTACCTCACTTACCTTATTCACAGTAATTGCACTGTCAGAAGTATTTCTTATGTGTCTTTTTTTCTCCATTCTTTCTTCATTGTTGTTACTCCTTTTCTTCTGTGTGTATGCACACTTGGCAATAAAACCAAACTCTGATTCGATGATCTTAAAATCATGTTTTTTTCCCCTCATCTTGCAGGTGCAGTGTAAATATCTAATATGACTTCTGATCCTTTAAATCCGAGCTGAACCATCATTCATTTGTGAAGTAGAGTGAAATGTGTCAGTGCACTCACAGTTCGTCTTCCTCTGCTGCTGCTGCGGCAGATGCATCCTAACTTCGTGTGTTGGCTGGGGACTCTGGGGCTGCTGCTGTGGGCGCTGTTGTGCCTGGGCACCCTGACGGAGGGATACCCGGTGAAACCGGAGAACCCCGGAGAGGACGCTCCGGCGGAGGACCTGGCCAAGTATTACTCAGCCCTGAGACACTACATCAACCTCATCACAAGACAGAGGTGAGTCGGCCGAGGTCACCCGAGTAGACAAAGGTGGATTTTAAGGAATATTTGCCTTTTTTCATTTTTAAGTGGCTGAAATTATTACAATAGTTTGTCCATAGCTGATTCTATAAATGCAGTGTTGGGAAAGTTACTTTGGAAAATGCAATTGGTTTAAAGTACAAGTTTAAAATGTAAACGTTGTGGTGTAGTTTAGTACGGTGTAGTACACTGCAATAACTTGACTAAACTAATGTAAGTAATTGCATTTGATTACTTTTGGATGACTTTTATACATTTTGAATGAATGTTCCCAACTGATGTGTCGGTGCTTGAATGTCCAGCAGTATCAACACTATTGTCAAACTCTTTTTAAAATCCTTTAAGACACCAATTAACATGATTATCGTTCATTCACATAGGAAATAAGGGCAAACAAAAACCTCAGCCCAAAATAATATTAAAATAATATTGCAGCAATTTAATTTAATTACACATTTGTCTCGGTAATGTGACTGATAATTAAGTTAATGCCCAAAACTATCTATCTAAATATCTCCTCATGTAGAAAAATGCTCCTTGTATGAATCTGAATCTTTGCTGAAACATGTTATTGCAATAATAATAATAATAATAATAATAATAATAATAATAATAATCCACACAACAGCACCACAACTCTGTCAACATGAAAACAGGGAGCTGGAAAAACTCAGTGTTGCCTGTTGGAGCTGCCAGCCTGAATCTGAAAACCAAAATTCTTCCCGATTAGCTTCTTACACAGCAGAGGACACCTGCTGCCGTTTATTTACCACCTGTAGAAAAACCTGAGAACGTCCCTGCTGCCCAGCATGCCATGTCAGATTACCTCTCCTCCCACTAATCTGGATGTGCCTGATGGTTTTTGCCGTAGCTGCAGGCGTTCGGCCTCCCGGGGGGGCAGACACACAGATTATCATCTGAGAGGCAGAAAGGCAAATATCTGCACCATACAAGAATAATTTGCTCAGCTTGATTGAGTCTTTTATGTTTGACTGAACGCCACCGTCAGTCTGTCTCTGTCCATTTGTCGTCCAGGTATGGGAAGAGGTCCAATCCTGAGATTCTGGACACACTGGTGTCAGAGCTGTTGTTGAAGGAGAGCACAGACACTGTCCCACAGTCGAGGTGTGTATCCCCTCATACCTGCTGCTGTATCTCTCACAGGAAACTGACCCTGACCTTTGCCCTTCTCTGATCGTAGATATGACCCGTCATTGTGGTGATGCCACTTCTATCTGCTACTTCACACCCCCGACACCGAAAGCGCCCGCCCCTCCATCGACATGAGCTGGCCCTGTAGCACTCCCCGTCCCACCCCCAGCTCCCATCAGCTACACTCCAGCTGCTTTGTGCCATACAGTTGTAAATAGTTTATTCAGTGTCATCATCTGTGAATCAAGTCAAGTTGGGGGGAGGGGACATGTTTCTTGTATTGTTTAATTGTGCTATTAAAGATTCATTGTTTGAACACTGTGTTCCCCTTTTCTTTTCTGAATGAAAGGCAAATATGTCTAACATAGTACATGGCAGGAATTACACCACACCTACACATCATGTACATGCATCCAGTTTCTGCTGAGGCTTCACTGGACAGGAAGAGATTTGTTGTTATCAAAATAATACATGGGATTATCCAAATATGGGTCAACACCTGCTGACACGTGTCTCTATTAACCACATGGAGGTGCTGAGGGAAAGCTGGGAGATCTTAAGGTCAGTTTACAGATTCCATTGCAACACATTCAATTAATTTGTATTTTGAGAAAGTCTGAGCAGTCTGACTTTCTGACTCTCTGACACCGAGAGAGTTGCACATATATATATATATATATATATATATTATACCGATAACATCTTTAAGAAACAAACACAAACTACATTTCAACCGTCGACACACAACGATGCTGCAAATGCTATCAGCCTGTAACTGTCTGAGAAGAAGAAAGGTGGATTGATGGTAATCAGTGCAGTGACATTTTGAGGGCCAGCTCGTCTTCCAGCCTTTTCAACGTACATATGCAGGTCACCAAATGATCCACAAATGATCGTCTTATAAACTGACATCAAGACAAAAATATACAGTTCACACAGAAAGTGACTATACTGCCGATGAGTCAGAACTACTACTGCTTGGACTTCTGAAAAATATTACATGTTGACTATCTGCTGCACTGATTTATTCTTTTGTTTATGACAGTTTAATGCACAAACCTTGGCAAGTAAGAAGTACTGCCCAGAAATACTGAGTACGTCAACAGTCAGACAGTCTGCTCACAGAACTTCACAACCAGAACACTCTTTATTTGTTTAAATATTTCAAATTAAAACTCATTAAGGCTACAACACTTGACTCATGATGTGTTTGTGTGTTTGTTTGTTTGAAAAAAGAACCTTTTTGTTTTTCAGGTTTTTGCACATTTTGTTTTGCACAGAGGTCCCCTGTCCAGGACACTGTGCTATATGAATATGAATAACCGGACTTTTCCATGAATAAGAATAACTATGGAAACTATATAAAAAATACAGTACATGAATAAAAAAAGCTCACTGTCTGCATTGGTGAAATTGACCTAAAGGTTAGTATGTGGACAAAATTCCTGCAGCTCCACTACATTATACTATTTCTCTGTCTCTGTGGCAGGAGCAGAATGATAAGAAAACTTGAAGTTTCCAGTGTGGAAAACTGCATGAGACAACATGCATGAGACCTTCTCAGCAGCTGAACTGAAATGAAAAAAACTAAATGGATAAACACAAAGGGACATGGAGCAAATGGTGTTAAATCATCTGGTAATTATATTTATGTCTGCAATCATGCTAGATGGACATATTTACATTGGATTCACTACAGATTTTTTGTAAATATGTGTAAACTTTCTGGTGTCAAATCCACACTGTGAAGCTCAATCCTTCAACAGAGGTAACAACATGCAGCTCAGGGGCATTTCCTGTGTCAGACTTTTGATGTTTCAACATGGAGTCAGGAAAATTTATCTATGACTAATTCTCAAAGACAGAACATGAGCCCTGACTGATCTGTTGATGTAAACATGCTGTTTAACAAATGACACACCTCTGCAGGCTGAGATACGATCAGGTTCAGACCTGCTGTGCCCCACCTTGTCTCCCTGCTGAACCTCACTGTGAGCTGTATGATTCCACATGGAACATGTGTATTTGAACAGGATATTGCAATCATGGTATTTGTGTAAGAAGAAGGTGTTCAGGGGCATTCGGACTGAGGCCGACAGTTGGGTATATGGCGCCCTCTTGTGGCCGTTAGGATAGGAGTCCACTCTGAGACCAATTGGAAGAGGAAATGACAGTAATGCAGAAATAATTGACATTATACAAGTGGTTAACCCACCACAAAATGACATTACACCAGGCTATGAATGAGGCTGTGCAGACACACAGTCTGCAAGTGAAATAGGATCCACTGTAGATTGACAAACATCAGGAAGTGGAGTCTGATGATTCCTACATACACAAAGTTGTAACTGGTAGGGTATAAGGAAAGTCCCCATTTGCAACTAGTAATACAGTAAAATATATTTTCATGTAGTTTTGTTTATCCAGCTAAAAAATAAAAAGTTTTAAAAAAATAATTAATTCTAATAATAGTTGTATTACATGCTTAGAAGTTGTTTAAAATGTCTCCTATCATCTGTAAATAAATGCTTACAATATATCTTCGATTGCAGTAAATGTTATATTATTGTTTCTTATTTGTATTATTGTTATTATTCATTACGATCCAGTTAAGCACACAGCTCCGTGTGTCCATACTCCAGAGATTTGCGTGTGATTGAAAAGAGAATATCAATTAGTTCACTCTGGGAGGGGCGGTACCTCAACGGCCATTGGTCCGCGCTGCATGTGACGTCACCGAACGAGGCGGGGCGAGTTTGTTTGATTGGCACCTCGTTCTCTGGTAGTCTGTTGCGGGACCAGGACCGACAGCTGAGGGGGGTCTGAGCGTCCAGCCCGGAGAGTCGGTGGACCACCGCGAACGCCCCGTCGTCAGGTAAGCTAGCTGCCGCTCACACACTGCGGATCTCCGCTTCGTTCCCCCGCTGGCAGGCAAACGAGAGACAAAGACACTTTACCGGGTTTGAGCTGAGAGTTTGACCCCCCCCCCCCCACACCACACACACACACACACACACACACACACACACACACACACACACACACACACCCCTCTCTCTGCTCACGCTAACAGCTACCCCCCCACACACACACCCCCATTGTGGAGCCGTTCCGTTTTTGCTTTTCCCGCATGGGACTCGCAGCAGCGGGCGGTGGCAGACGTCGGTGCGTTCGGCACAATGGCCGGGATGGCTCACAAAAAATGGCCGCACGTGTGGCGAGTCTGGTGTGAACGCTCCAGCTGTCTGGTCAGAACGGCGCAGCCGTTTGGCACGGGTCCGCTTGGCACGGGTCCGTGCGCGCGGCTGCGTTTTCGAACCGCGGCGTGGATCCGTGACAGGGACAGATTCTGTCTGCAGATTACAGAGCTGACGGGATAAAGCAGGCTGAGAGCCGCTGTCCGCAGACTGCAGCATCAAGCGAAGGCTGCTTCTGTTGCACCAAACTGCGCTTTCCCCTCGTTATTTCTCCTCAAAACTTCCCTGTTGAATGAATGGAAGAGGACGATCGACGCAGACGGGACGCGTCCAGACGCTGCTATTGATTGCTATGGATTTAGTTTCAAATTCGAGTTCACCAAACACACATATTGTCCTACCCTCGTGTCAGAATGAGTTTACAGGAGCGTTTCAATGAAACCGGAGCTTCCTGTAACCTCTTTGCTCTGGGGAGCAAAAGGTGGGGGGAGCCCATGTAGGGCCACATGTCTGTGATGGATCTCTGTCATCCAGGTCACAGGAACTTGCTGCCTATGATTGACAAATGAAACAGCTGGTTTCATTTGAGAAGCTCCATCAATTCTAAACTCGTGTTAACATGCACTGTTAACTTCTGTTAACGGGTACTATCCATAGGGATCTTCCAGGGAGGGGCTGGAGTAGAGCACTGAGTGGGGCAGTCTGGATCATCCAAACTTGGATTTATGGCTCCAATAGAGGTTAATGAGATGAGGTGAATCTAATAAAACGGAGGAAGGAGAGTAGACACAGTGGTGGAGTCTATTAGGTTTGTAAAAGTGGCAGTCGGGGGCCTCCGCGGGGGGGGGGCTCCAGGTTTCAGGGAAGGCTCAGTGAACAAACAAATAATCCCTCCGTTGTACAAACATCATAAATATGTGCATGTGGTAATGGTTCATAGATATCCATGAAAGAATTACTCAGCAAATGAATCTGGAGGGGTGGGGGCTCTTTTTTCAAGCTCTGTCTGAGGGGAGTTCCACATTCTCAGACTCAATGGTATTTCTAGAGTCTCTGGACTGGGATATCCAGTAAGACAGGATCCAGGGTGACCTTTATTGTTCTGCTGAAGTCGGTGGAATCAGACACAGAGTCACTTCTCAGCCCTCATGAACGTATTCCTCCATGTCAGCATGACCGACAGAACACACACACACGTTCCTGGGGGTGGAAGATCTGAGTGAGACTC
>CAAKHB010007281.1:218422-256250 GCA_901007665.1 Aeoliscus strigatus
GCCCACCCCCCCCCCCCCCCCCCCCCCAGCTGTGAACAACACCTATAATCAAATTCTCAACTGTTTTCATGATGCACCTCTGTTGGGTAATCACACGTCCAGATGACGAGCCTGAGGACTGAATCCTGATGTGAATCTCAGGTGACTCAGCTGATTTTTGGTAGAAGGTCACTAAGATCTTCCAGACACTGCTCATCTGCTCTGAAAATAAAAACTGCAGTGAGATCACACGTGGTTGTCGTGTTTTCACATTGTTTCCTTTTTACTGTAACAGCTCAGACTGCCCCCCCTTACAAAAAAAGACAGACATAAACATTAATCCGCCCTCATAATCCCTTCTTTGAGTTTTCAACATCACATACATTTGACTTTAACACTTTACACTCTTGTTGAGTACTGTTGCATCATGCCACTCCCTCTCCCCATCTTTTACTAATCATCAGTAATAGGAGGGAGGAAGCAGGCAGCGCCGTGTGGTGGGAAAGATCTTGACAGGAAGTGCTCATTGTGCGTTCAGTGGTTTGGACGAGCAGTTGACAGCCATGTTTGTAAACTGCAAAGCTGTAATATCACAGAGGAGCCAAACAATAATGGTCCTAAAGATCGCATGAATAAGCAGAAAGAGGGCTGAAACTGCATTCAGGGTAGCAAGATTTGGAGATACTGTGCCAAGTGTTTTGAGTGAAAACAGTCTGAAACGGTTATGATGAATCTGATTTTGATGTACGAAGATGGCCATCCTGCGGTGTAATCCTCTTACTGAGCGGCTGTGTTAACTCATGGGAGTGACCTACATAAGGTTTGTCTGGAGGCAGAGGGTGATGGGTGAGCGGCAGGACAGGATGGAGATGGTCATGACGGGTGGGGGTTAGCCATCAGAGTAGTCACAACGTTGTAACGATGCTGTAGCTCAGCACTCGCTAAAGTCCATAGTTTCCACCCCTCAACTTGGCTCCTGATGTGACATCTGGGCTCCTTTTGTGATTCTCAAGTCACGGAGATGAACTGGGAGTGACAGGTACTCAGAGAGCGCTGTGCCCACAGATTCACGCCGCCCAAGAGAAGAGAGGAGGAGTGACTAGTTCCTCCAGGACGTGTGCCTCGCCGACTCCATTCTGTGTGTTTCTGTGTTTCATGACCCCAGACGCCATGTAGCATTGTCCTCAGTCTGACGAAATGGGATTGTTGAGACGGCTGCAGGGACAGCTAAAACCACTGATGGTTTGTAGTATCAGTATGCATGCACACACGTTTACGTACGAGGTAGCACTCATGTTTTATACAAAAACAACCCCACTGATCCTCTATAATCCCACTTCCGTAAACTGTCCATCATCTGAATGCTTGTCAACGGGGGCACTGGGCACAGGAGGTTTCTGTCAGCTCGTCCTCTCCCGAAGGTCGGCCAATGGCAGCTGGTCCTGTCGTGGACCACTTTGGGTGAGAATGATGAGGGGAGGTGTTGTTAGGATAACAAAGGAGACTCCAGTGAATAATCTACCTGTGTGCTGTCAGGCAGTTCTTGAGATGGACTGTAAATACAGCAGTCACTTACATGGTCTGAATTCTAGAAACCGATCCCAGAGGTGTTGACAGACCTGCCCGTCTATTCTTTTATCTCTTTAGACCTCCTTATCTTTTACCTCCCCTCAGCCCAAGACTTTAGAGGCTTTTCCTGGAACTCAGTCTTATCCATACGGATTCTCACTCTTCTTCTCGAGTCCTCATGTATACTAAATCTGTCCCTTGTTCTCTTCCTTTCTGAGTCCTCTAATATTTTCCCACTGCCTCTGCCCCTTCTTATCCATTCCTCTGAAATCCAGCTGCATCCCCCCTGATGCTTTTCAGCTCGGCTTTTCACCTCCTCTGTTTGCTCCTCCTCCTGGTCCAGACCTTTGATAGGTCCCGCTGCTGTTTCTTGGTGCGGATGACTTGGCCAAGAATTGGCCTGGTGGCTTTTCCTCCATTAACATTCTTCCAGTATATATCTTTCACTTCCAGTGAGTGTGCCAAGTGTGACTGTAATCTGTGTTGCGTAACGAATCGACCTCTTACTGATTCACTCACTTCATCTTTCTTTCTGTTGAACACTGGAGAACCAATTACAGCATGATGGGTGAACACACTTCAGTACAACTCCTCACGTAAGGGACTGTGAGTGTGCGCGCACGTGCTCTACTCACAATTATAACGTGAACTGAAGGTCAAAGGTCATAGGTGAACAGCAGGATCTCCTTTTGAGTGTCTAAGGGTCGTATAACGGGTCCAGAAAGGCTGAAAGAAATGAAAAACTGTGTTTGTTGGTTGGCATTTTCAAACAGCCTGTATCACGATGTCTATTCAAAGCAGTGTGAATGCATTTCATCGTTCTGTGAGAGGGATGATGTTTCCTCAGTGGGGATGAGAATGTCTGCCTGTGATAAGACCAAAAGCTTCACAAGCAACAACAGAAAATGTGGTTTTGCATCCTGAACCAAATTCTGAATACTTAAAATGCACTTTTCATGACTGAGCTTGCAAACAGCTGAAAAAAAAGAAGATGCCTCATCCCAGAGTTGTCTGAGTGTTCTTACATTTTTCTGTTCTGGCTGTCCTTATCCACTTAGTTTCTCATCATAATAACCAAGAGATGCAGTTGAAATCATCAGAGAACACAAATAAGTGCACTGACGCGCAGGTTACAATCAGCCGAGCACATGCACGTATGTACATATTTACAAGAGAAATAATGACTTCTGCACACGCTGGACCTTGCAGTACGATATATACACAAACCAATGGCCCTAGCTGATATTGTATTCAATGTGATTAACATAGAGCGAGTGAGTGGATTTGCAAGTAAACGGTTCCTGAGAACCAATGTGTACTGCTTTGTCATGACTTTTCAGAGAACAGCAGTCATTTACAACATTTGTGGCGCCTTGCCAACTGGTAATGCGGGCATCCGTGAATGGATGAGGACAGTGAATCGTCTCCCGGGTGACTACTGGTTGCTGTGAATGAACAACAGCCTCCGTCTGCAGACGGGACTCGTGTCTTTTTAAAGACATGGGTGACATAGACGGATGAAAGAGCTCCTCCACTAGGAAAAAGAATGACCCGTTAGCTCTGTGTGTGTGAAGCACAATACCATATCTGAACGCTCATGCGAGTGCATACATGAGAAATGATGAAAATCAGCAATGCAGGAAAGCAAGTGTCCCATGAGGTTGAGCCTCGCTAACTTTCAAACACCTCTCCTCCGCTGCCTTCAGGTCACCGCAGTGGATTGATGAGCAGCCAGTAGGACGGGTTGGGCATCACCAGCTGGCACAGGTAAACACGACTTCCTCCTTCTCCTCTCCATCTCGGCACGTACACACTGGAGACTTGTAGCTATGGCTCTGCATGCAGACACGGTTTCTCAGAGGTTTCAACTACCAGCGTTTGAAGCGAAGATGCATTGATCTCTGCTGTTTTACAAAAACCTCGTTGTTAAAGAATTCATGAGGTGTCTGCTGAGTGCAAGTTGAACCTCTGAGGTTTTCCTACAGCATATACTGTATCTATTAATACAAACTACATCTGCTCCATGACTTGAACAAACAGTTTGCTTTCTTCCCCTAAAATCTGGTATTATGTTAGTTTGGCATCATTAGCGTCTCTTTCTCCACACTAATAAAGAAATGAGGTCGACATTTGAGAAAAACGCTTGTGTGTGCTCAACAAACTCCTTTCATCGGACGTGCACTGCATTGATGAGCAGATTGCTGCTGAAGGCCAAACCAGGCGGTGTGTTACACCGTCAGCTGCGAGGTGACATTTGAACACTGGATATGGGCGAGTGAAGCAGGGAGAGATTGGTAATCCTGTGCGTTTGCGGCCGGATTAAAATCCCACGTCCAGAGTTGGGGGAGGGGTTGACTGGTCATGTTGAGGGAGAGGCGGGCCTGGGCGGTGGTGGTGGTGAGTGTATGTGTGTGTGTGGGAGGGGGGGATTAAAGCCTGCAGATCTGCTCTTTGCCCAGCTGTGGGCCGGGCTTGATGGACACGGAAAAGTAGGAGCCTGTGTCAATGGCGGTCCTCACGTTACCAGGATGATGATGAAGCCATTTGACTCCTGGGGTACAACTATGATATTGACACATTTCTGTTTTAAAGATCATATGCTCAGAATCCCTTTACATTCATAGCGCCACCTGCAGGTTAAAGTTGCCCATTTTCCCATCACATATGTTTGCTGCACTTCAGTATATGGACATGTTAGCAGATGTAAACATTTGTACAGCAGGGACCTATCCTGTCAAGACTCGGTCCCGCTGCCCCATAAGCTTAGCGAGGGGGCAGCTTAAACTGGCCCCCAACAATGAGCATAATCCTGTCAGCGCCTCGAGTGGACATTGAATAAGGTGCTAAGAGTACAATCATTTGTGGTAAAAGAGAGACCAAAAGAGGAAAAACTCCCATTAGGCCAACACCCGCTGCTTTTAGGTGAGCGACTGCTGAGGGGATACAGATGAGCAAAATCTGAACACACTGGTGCAGCGGGAGGGCCCAAACCCTGAGTGAACGAGAGAAAGGAGGGAAAGAATGAGAATGTAAGGTCAGGCCCTTTTCCAGTCACACTTATGTAAGAGTACTTACATAATGACACCTCCAACTTGTGTGTGTGTGTGTGTCCACGTCTAGACAAGCAGAACACCTCAAATTTGGGTAGGGTCAGGAAAACAAGAGGAGGGGTACACAACAGCAGGAGAGGATTGTGGGATTATGTGTGTGTATGTGCGTGTGTGAGGGGGGGTCAGGGTTAGGTAGGGAGGGTATTAAAGCCCGAGTGGAGGGAGGAGACTGACAAGCATCGAACACATGTCCACATCTGTGGATGCAGCCCCGCTCTCTACCTCTTTCTCTCCTTCATGCCTGTTGTCCTCAACTTGTCTTTACATCAGCCTCTCTACTTCTTGCACCCCCCCACTATCTTTCCTCCTCTACACCGCTCCTCTTTCCCTCCACATCTCTTAATATCCGCTGATCTTAATCCCACTCTATTGTCGCTCTCTTTTGTACCTCTTTGCTTCTCTCATTCAGACCCCCCCCTCACACATACACACACACACTCTTCCTCTCCTGCTCATCTGTACTCTTCCCTCTGTGTTTCTGGGAGGGTCATCAGTGCCAGACGAGACAGGAGGACGTAGGACAAACTTTGCTTGAACTGCTGGTGGTGCTGTACTAGCGGTCATCCTCGGCGTGCTTTGTGGCGGCAGGACGGCAAAAGGAGGGCTTGACGATGGTCACAGCTATGGAAGATGCCAACGGCGTACGGGAGGAGGTGGAGCAGGAGGGGGCGCCCCAGGGACCGCCTGGCATGGAGGTGGCCCAGGCAGTCCAGTCCAACCAGGGGGCCGATGCGTCTGGAGGTGAGGAAAGCAGGGGGAGGTGGGGTGTCCCAATTGACTGAACACTGGGGGTTTGGGTCAGAGAATGTGAGCGACTGCCAGATGAGCAGGGAGAGGTGACAGCAGGTCAACAACGTGCTGAAGACATTATATATACTGTATGCATACATAATATACTGGGACGTTCTGTTCTTTAAGTAACAGGACAATCCATTCTGTATCTGTCAGCCATGAGTCATGACGACTTTAGTTAGGAGGCTCATCTTCATTCCTCAGCGGATAGAATTGCGGCTCGGTGTCAGGGTGAGAAGTTTACACAAAAGTCCACGTGGCAGAGAGGCGGTTGACGGGGTGAGATGAGCAAACATTCCTGTGGTCAAGGACGCAGTGAGGAGAGGGGGTGAGCAAAGGTCAACACACATCGCACAAAAACGTCAGTGCAAAGTGGGATTCTCTGTGTTCATGTGCACGTCAGATCGTGGCTGAATAGATTATGGAGTAACAGCAAGAGGACACAAAACTTTTTACGTGTGAAGCTCGATGGCAGGTTCTGATCGAGCTGTAGATGAAAATGGAGGCTGTGCAGCCACGGCCGCGGTTTAATGATTGTTTATGTGTTTGCACATGATAGTGCAGGGAGATGCTTTTAGTCCAATTGCAGTTTGGTGTGTTTATCCTGACTGATGAAACGTGGGAGGTCCCCATAGGAATCTTCTTCCTACACAGTGTCTGTTGAGATGAACATCGTACTTGTCAGGGATGTCACGCAGGAAATGTGAGGATCATTAGTTTTTAAATGTCCTTTTCTCTATATTTTCCCATTTAATGGGAAACTGCAGTTAGATGTGTTGTATCCATGGTGAATACAAAAAATCAGTATCTCTAATGATTAATAAATTACTCAAGTTCTTTTTGGTGACATTTTTTTCCCTTTATATTTAGTGGATTCTTTCCAAAAGAGTGTTGAGAACTATCACACAGCTTTGGTACATATTTGTTTCAATGGTACATGTAGCATTTTCTAAAAAACACATGTTGAGTTATCATTACGTCATGTGTTTTCCAAAAAAAACACATGATCACATGTGAAACTAGAAAAGCCACTCATAGGGTGCATCCTCTGCCAAGCAGCTCATGCTATTGATTGTGCCACTGAGACAGTCCACTGCTGCTGTGGAGTTGTATACAGAGATACAGAGAATGGCCCTACCCCGCAATGGTAAGGAATCCTTCATGAAATTCCAGATGGTTCGAGACCACTACCAAAATATAATCATCTGTTCCTGGTCCCATTATCAGCATTTCCTGAACATTTCATTAAAATCCAAAACTTTGAGTTATTTTGCAAAACAAACACAGGCTAAAACATAACCTCCTTGGCGGAGATAATGATGTTCCAGTTGAAAATCACTGCAGACACACACAGCAGCCGTCTTTTATGACATGCCTGCCATGTGTAGTATCTATAAACACACCCCACAGGACTCATAACACTGTCGCCTGCTCTTAAAATTTCCTGTGGTTACAAGCCTGCTGTAGCAGTTTTTCCAAGGTAGGAGTTAGTTACAGTTGGAACATCAAAATACAGGCAGGTGAATCAGCTCTTTGCAAGTGCTGACTGGATCAATTTCTTACCCCCATGAAGTGTACCATGACACACGCTCAGTCACACACGCATCCCCGGGGATTTAAGTATCTTAAATGGGCTTAGATGGGCTTTGAGACCCTGGCATTAGCTACATTCCACACCTCTCCCATTCTGAGTGTGTACACTGCAGACACGACTCAGCACAGGTCATCTGTTCAACAGTCTGAGAACGTGGATGGATGGTGGAGACTTTCACAAACACCTCCAGTGTTTTTGTGTTGTGTTTCTACGCACTCTGCATGAAGGGTGTGAATGCACTGCAGTCACAGCCGATGGAGGTCTGCTGCAGCATCTGCTGTGCTGGGTGTGTGGTTTACTCATCTCTCTCTCTTCATATATATATATATATATATATATACACACACTTGTTATCTACCTGTCCTTGCTCGTTCATCCAGCCATGCAGCAGGTGTTGGATAACGTGGGTGAGCTGCCAACCTCCACTGGCGCCAAAGACATTGACCTGCTCTTCCTGCGCGGAATCATGGAAAGTCCCAATGTAAGTTCCCTGGTTAAGGTAGCACACACACAAAGTTAACTTGGCACCAGCCTCGCTCTGCACCCTGCAGCAGTAAGAAGCAGCCCATTGCAGCTGAACTCTAGTCACAGTTGTTCTGACAGCATGCGTGTTGCACATCCTCTTGATCCAACACTTATCTTCACTGCAGGAAGTGTAGAATGCATCAGGTTCAGGAAGAGGACAGAAGTAGTTTGTCCCACCTGACTTCACTACAGCTGGCAAAGATGACACAAGAACTTGAGGCTCACAGAGCAAAATAATCCCTGTGAAACATATACAGACTTGAAAACACAAAAACAGAAACAGCATCACACCACCACCATTGTCTCCATGTGTGAGAGGACCCTCTGCTGTCTGTCCTAGGCTCAGGAGCAGCTGGAAGAGGTGAAGCTGGAGGCGGTGCAAGACAATAACATGGAGCTGGTGACGGAGATCCTGGGAGACATCAGCAGCCTGAAGGTTAAAGACGACAGCGCGGCTGAACTGTCTCGAATCCTGCAGGAGCCCCACTTCCAGGTGAGCAAACATGCTCACCTGCTCGTTTGAGTCTTTGCTCCAGTGATGAGCCCTGACAGACCTGAGGTCTGACAGGGTGGATTGCACATGAACTCAGGGTGGGAAAGAGAAGAACCAGGCACAGCATAATCTATTACCATTTCCTAAGTTGTATAATACAGTTTCCTGAGCACCAACGTCAAATTCAGTCAAGATTCGAGATGTGACTAGATAGGCCAATAAGAGAGAGACTTCTAAGCCACCGGACCAATCAGAGCTATTTGTTCTATAAGCTGGAGGATAAAACCCTGTTGACCTACTGAGAGGGAGACAGGACAGACAGGAAACTGACATTACATTGTTCCATGTGTTGTAAAAACATGTTGATGTCTTATGTCTATGCCTGTGCCTCCAATAATTTGTCTGTAAAAACATTATATTTATAAAGCGGTAGGACTAACCAGGTGAAAAACATCGGGGTCCAATGTTAAGTGAACTAAAAATTAATTGATTAGATTTGGTGATGATCCAAATTTAGGATTTCAGGCATTAAAAAGATTAGTTTCTGTTTTAACACGCCAGTGAGCAGGAAAATCTGGGGCTTTTAAATGCTGACACACTTACTGTCACATTTTGTTTTAGGTATTTTTTTTGGAACCCATCAACTGTCTCCGTAAGTGAGAAGTGGATGGATATTTATGCGATTTATTTATATTTATTTTTATTTTTTTTGATGCCAACAAATACTTCCACATTAGCCAGGCACAAAAAACATCTATCTTTGATAAACCGTGTATTAGCATATATTCACACTGAACTAACACAGCCATTAAACTAAGATATGAGACAAAACAAACGACAAGCCAGGAAACACACCCTTCTGTTTTTAACTAAGAGCAAAATAATGTGAATAAAAAGTTCCTGTGTTTTAAGCCATTAATGCCTCTACCGGTTTGTAACTTCCTGATCAGTGAACAAACCGCTGTCTTTTCTCCCCTTCTCAGTCTCTTTTGGAGGCACATGACATGGTGGCCTCAAAGTGCTACGAAGTCCCGCCCCCAGCTGAGACAACCAATGATGCGGCGGTCAATAGTGCTCTGATGCAGGCTGATGCTGTGCGCATGATTGGCATCCGCAAGAAGGCTGGGGAGCCACTGGTGAGCATGTTCGCATCAGTTAACAGCGCTGGTGTGCGTGTGTTAATGGCGACAAGGGCAAAAACATCATCCCACTTCCTCCTCTGCCCAGGGTGTAACTTTTCGAGTGGAAAAAGACGACTTGGTTATCGCCAGAATCCTTCACGGCGGCATGATTGACAGGCAGGGCCTGCTTCACGTGGGCGACATCATAAAGGAAGTGAACGGCAAGGATGTGGGCAACAACCCCACAGAGCTGCAGGACATGCTGAAGGACTGCAGCGGTGGCATCACTCTCAAAATACTTCCCAGCTACAGAGACGCTGCACCACCACCACAGGTACGCGCACACACCGCATGTCAGATCAGTGTCCACAAACACAAGCACTTATGTAATGAGTGGCAGATGTTGGGCAGCGGCACAAGACTGGTGAATCGTCCTTCGGCTCTTCCCACAATCCTCTGCACAGGAATGTGAACCCTGGGAGCCCTATTAATAACACTCCACATGCTATCTAGGTCACACTAGCTGTTTCTGTCTTCGGCACACACATGACTCCTGTAAATCTCATGCTCTCTCAGGCAGAAAGTACAGTAATCTGCAGAACGTGCTCACATTTCTGTGCAGCCTGATCAAATAAGTCTTGGAAATGCTTTGAATAGCAGGAAAAATGAGTGAGACGTGATGTCAAGTCTCATCCTGCTCTGGCTCGGAGCATTTTCTTATTTTTCTCAATGGTCTTGTTTTATTACTTCCTCTGACCTCTAGTTTAATTCAACTGGACAGAGCGCTTACACTTCCTGGCAAGCGGCAAGCACAAGCGGCTATATGGTGTGCAGTGCGTCAGCTGTGTGTGAGGAGGGCACGTCAGGGTTTTCTTTGGATTCAGGTCACCTTTCATTAGAGGGAATCCTTTGCTCATCGCAGGTGTATGTGCGTCCTTACTTTGACTACAACCCAGCCAGTGACAACTTGATCCCTTGTCGGGAGGCGGGAATGGCTTTTAAGAAAGGGGACATCCTGCAGATTGTCAACAGAGAAGATCCCAACTGGTGGCAGGTGAGTATAGAAAAAAAACGTCTTTAATTTCTTCACAAGGACGCAAACACAACTGTAATCTGTGCCAGGCGTGCCACGTGGTGGGCGGAGCCACAGGATTGATACCCAGTCAGTTCCTGGAGGAGAAGAGAAAAGCTTTCGTCCCTCGAGACTTTGATGGATCGGGTAAGGTCATGCATTCAGATTTTGAGCTCATGGGAGATGCTTCGTTCAGAGTCTTTCCTCCACAGACCACCTGTCAGCACAAAGTCCAGATAACACCAACCACCGACAAGATGAAAGCCAACTAGATAGCGACAGAGAACTAAAAAGAAGAAATGAATATCAGTTACCTCCATGACCAGACTTCCTGATGTAGTATTATGATGTTCAGTCATCACAGTCAGGGAAAAGTGGGAAAAGTGTTTTGTGTCCACTCAATGAGGAGCTCGTTCCAGAAAGCAGTCTTCATAAAAGCCCTCAGTTCAATCCAAAATGAGGAAAAACTGCAGTTTTCAAACTGAAGTCCTGGACATATAAACTCTGTTTACGTGACAATACAATTGAAAACTACAGTCTTCCTCATTTCAGGATGAACAAACTCAGGGTTTTTCACTAAAACGGCACCCTCGACCGAACCCGTTCCTCTCTCCTCTCTTCAGAAGACCCTCCAGTAGTCTTCTGTAGTACAACTGTGTCGTTCCAGTCTGAGTCACTGCCCCAAGACTTTAACAACTGATAAGTGGTTTATGGCACGAAAACCAATTCTTCTCAAACCTCAGAAAATAATCCTAGCCTGCCCTCTTGTGGCCAAATACCATAATAGCACATATTAAATCAGTTGAATTAGTGATGAGTCTGGTTTTGCAGGAATTCTTTGTGGCACCATAGCTGGAAAAAAGAAGAAGAAGATGATGTACCTGACAGCCAAGAATGCAGGTCAGACTCTTGACATCAGGGACATCTTGGGAATGGTTATTATTGTAAACTAACAACGGAACCTGTCCTGAAACAGAGTTTGACAGACATGAGCTTCAGATCTATGAGGAAGTGGCGAAGGTCCCTGCATTCCAGAGAAAGACACTAGTTCTGATCGGTGCTCAGGGTGTAGGCCGACGCAGCCTGAAGAACCGGCTGATGGTCCTCCAACCGACGCGCTTTGGCACCACAATTCCATGTACGCACACTCGCTTTCTATTATCACGCCACCAACGGCAAACAGTAAGAGTAATTCACGTCTCCTGAATGTCTCCTGTTAGACACGTCAAGGCGACCCCGCGACGAAGAGCTCGACGGCAACTCCTACCACTTCACCTCACGGACAGAGATGGAGGTGGACGTGAAGGCCGGCCGCTTCCTGGAGCACGGCGAGTACGACGGGAACCTGTACGGCACCAAGATCGAATCTATTCATGAGGTAGTGGCCACGGGGAGGACCTGCATCCTGGACGTCAACCCCCAGGTAAAACCCCCTCGCCTCGGTTACTGCTATTTACCTTGGTAGTTTTCATATACTGAACTTCCTTATTTATCTATTTAGATTTGGTTACTTCTTTTAGTTTTTTATTTCTATGAGATTTAAGTTCCTTAAAATGGGATTTTTGTTTTACTATTGGAAGTCGGAAATTTGTGTGCAATTGTAATGTGTGAAAAGTTCTACATAAATGAAGTTTGATCGGTTGATAACAGGTGTCCGACTTAACAGACTGCTCGGAGTTGAGGATATTAAATCCATTAGAACGATTTTGGATCATCAGTTGTATCATCTTCTGTGTGTCCCTGCAGGCCCTGAAGGTGTTGAAAACAGCAGAGTTCATGCCTTACGTGGTTTTCATTGCCGCGCCAGATTTTGATACCCTGAAGGCCATGCACAAAGCTGTGGTGGACGCAGGCCTCACCACCAAGCAGCTCACGGTAGGCTAACACCCTCAGACAGCAGTGTGCTCCCCGATAAAGACGTAGTCATGGTGGTGGCAGAAAAGCACCGTAAAATGCAAAATAAGTCATTCACTAAGTGTAAACCTGTTAGGTCACATATCATCACTGTTCACATTGATATGAACAGCAAACATCTTCCCATCTACACAAAGACAGGAGCCACATGAATGTATTTCATTTAGAGTTTCTGACCACTGGCTCCAATAGTCCTATAGATTCTTACATCATTTTTTTTAAAAACCTAGCTGTGCTAAATGTATATGCTGTTATGTGGTGGTAGCACATTTTGTCACACTGAGAAATTTGTGTCAGTCCAAAACAAACAAACAAACAGCTGCAAACAAAATAAGGAATAGCAAAATTTGATTCAATTCTTCATTCAATTCAATACTGTAGCAATTGGATTGCTCAGTGGTGATCAGGGTTGGGATCCATGTCAGGTCTCAATTTTATAAAATCTTTTTAAAAAAAAGATTCAGATATTCATACTCACATTTCATGAAAATATTTCACTTCACATTAAATGGACATTTTGTAAAAAAAAAAAAAAACATTAAAATGTAGATTGAAAACAAGCATTGACCTTTTAATCTTTAATCAGGGTTGAATGAAGACAAGGGAGATGATTATCCATGAATTCAAACAGTAATACTACTAATCCAAGTAGCCTCAGTAAACTACTGATTTAATTCTGCCATTTTCAGAGGCGACAACATGACATGTAATGATGTTATAAATCCCCAATGTGTAAAAGTCAAAAGAAATACAACTTTATGTGACAATCTAACACAAACTAGGGTTATAGACTACTATAAATCAAGAAGACATATCACAAATGAACATTCCATCGTTGACCATAGCTGTTCTGGATGAGAACAGTCGGTGTGTTCAGCTGGAACTAGACCACGTTCAGTGTCTCTGCTGTCAGGTGTCAAACGGCTGAAGGAAACAGTCAACTAGGTTGTGTCACAACTAGTTTTTCTTTAGAGTTAGACAATAGTCACACGTGAGGTTAAACAACTGTACGTTAAAATAACGTAAGAGTCTGACGGTATTAATGATGTTAGACCCGTGTGTTTTAGATGGAATTGTGTCAGATAAATGGACTTCTGGTCCATTGGGGTCATTTCAAACTATGGGTCTGTCGGAACCAGAACCCCTCCGGACCAATGTGTCATCTTCCATGACGAGCCAAGGAGCCGCGACCAGAGCTAAGCTAGCAGCCAGAAGCTAAGCTAACAGGCACAAGCTAACACGTTGGCTAGCTAACACGTTATTTGACAAAACACTGCAAATACAATATCACTACCGTCACTGACAGACAACTTGTGTACACACACATACCTGCTCACAGGTGTGCAGCTTTCCGGTAAACTCCTCCCCCTTGTTAACGGTGAAGGCGGAAGTCGCCGAATCGCGTTCTAAATGTCGCTGACCAATGAGGACGCTGCTTACATCGTTGACCACCACAGCTTCAAGACTCCCAAACAAAACTTGTAGATTCACAAACATATTTCGTGTGAAATTCATTTTTGTATGTTGGTGCTCATCCTTGTGTCACAATTTTTTTTTGTTATTAAAATGAATTAAAATAAATGTCTCTTTATGATCACAGCTCACCTTGTGTTGTCATGTGTTGGCAGGATGTGGACCTGAGGAAAACGGTGGACGAGAGCGCTCGAATCCAGCGCGCCTACAGTCACTACTTTGACCTCACCATCGTCAACGACAACCTGGACATGGCCTTCGAGACGCTACAGGCTGCCGTGGACAAACTGTGCAGTGAACCTCAGTGGGTCCCGGTAAACTGGGTGTACTGAGGACCGGTGTGGCCGATGACCGCTGAGCAAGTCGCACAGACCACCAGTCTGTGTGTGTATGTGTGAGTGAGTGTGAGAGTGTGTGTGTGTGTGTGTGTGTTTCCAGCCACACAGGCCGGAGAGGAGATAAAGAGGCAACTTCTGTAAAATAATATTCCTTAAAAACAACAACATCACTGCTTTTATTGCTCTTTCTCCTCTCAGGCCAACACGCCATGTTACTTTTTTACTACTCAAAATCAAAGGGAAAGAGTGCTTATTTATTTTATAACTTTTTATGAAAGATCTTTCTATTCAATGTGGAAATTCAATGAGAATGAAACGGAAAAAAAATCTGGTCATATTTTTGCATTAACTTATTGTTGTAGTCTTATTTTTGGTTGTTTCCTGAATACCGTCGTTTTTTTTTCCCTATCTGACAACCAGATTTATGATAGAGAAGCAAAGGATGAACACGTCCCTGTCAGAGAAACCAGTGTTGCACGTCGTTGCCATGTCTTGAGCAACGTGTAGTTTTGTTTTTCCCTCCTCGTTCAATAAATCTGTTAGTGTTGTTTTGTAGCTTTAAAAAAAAAAGTCACTGCATCAACTGGAAACAAGAGGTTGAATGTTTGTTTGCTCAACTCCTTCAGTGGGTAAAAGAAAAAAAACCCTTAATGATCAGTTAATTTTGTCTAGTCTTTAGTTTCTCATTGATGTTGGGTGTTTTGTAGAACATAGGGTGACATGATCGCTTGTTTTCAAAGATCTTGCCAGTCTGAATTATGACCTTCACTCATTGTTTTCATTGTTGTCTGTATGCCAATTTGTTCCTGTTTCATCCATATGAAAGTGGCACGAACCCACAATCTCATCATGGTCCTTATCTTCAGTGATGCCGTATGCCAAAGGCCCAGTCATCCTCCAAATAAAGTTTGAATCCACTATTGTTGCATCTGATCAGTATCTCAGCTGCAGGTTGAACATAATACGACTTTATGTGGGAAACAATACAATGACACCAAATTCTGTGCATTGAATCAGCACTTTTCTAGTAAATGAGATTCATAAAACATAATAGTAATAGAAAGTTAAATGCCTCCTGTGTTTAAGTCCATCCAATTCACATTTGTTGTATAGTCCAACATCAAACAATAGACTAAAAACAGTTTTTAAAATGAGGAATTCTCCTAGGATGGACAGAAAATCATTGTAAGAACAGTCCAGACACGGTGACAAAACTTTTAAAACATTTTTATTAATTAACGCAACTTACAGTCAAGCCAGAAAGTTAACTATATTAATACGTATTCACATTATGTCCTAACAGGGTTTACAGCATATCTTGTGTTCGGCATAATTGTTAAAAAAAAAAAAAAAGGAAATGTGAAATAGAAATCAAAGCTTACAACTTTACAACAAGAACGAGGAGCTTAGCAGTTGACGTGAACAAATCAAAAATCAGCAACATATAGACCCTCACCAGAAAAGGAATGACAGCAAATTCAGTTTTGGCATGTCGTGGTTTAAATAAGGGACGAGAGAAGAAGGAAAACAAAAACAAGAGCTTACGAGACGAGCTCATGACACAAATGAAGGGAGGTTTGAATTCACGTGGCTGTGCTGCCTTTCGCTGAGACATTTTGGTCACCTTGCCTCTCCCCCATGACTGACAATCAAAAGAAATATAAATGGCTGAAAAAAGGTCAAACGTAGAGGAGGATGGAGTGTTCAGTCCAAGTCAGTTCCAAGACCGAGTATAGGTGGTTTCAATTATTATACAGATGATTGTCTTAAATGGGCGTGAAAACCAAGGTTTCGCAGTCGACTTCATCTCCAGGGCAGCCCCTACATTCATAGGAGGTAGATCAACACGGCAATGACACAAACTCTTAGGAAAATGGGTCCGAACAGGAATGGAGCTCTCTGTCAGGTCTGGTGTAATAGTAGTGCATAATTTGTTCAACTCTTAAGGCCAAAAAGGAACCTGTGGTGTCGGTCTAAGGCTATTTATAGACAAAGGTGCGGGAGCGTTGGAGAAGTTAGAGCCCTTTCACAGCTAAACCCGAGTCAACAGTCACATGAGAGGCGTGCAGGGTGCACGTCAACTCTTGGTCAATAAACCCCAGTAATCTTGGCTACAGAAGACAGAGTATGTAAAGACAAGAAGACACAACACATACAAATGTTGTGGCTATAACAGAGAGATTACATTACGTTGTATAAATGACTCATGTATTTTAGCATTTGGCCACAAACTGTAACAGCTAATTGGTTACGACAGATTATCTCAGATTAGCCGTCTGAGGCACGTGCACAGCCTGACGTGACATCCAAACCTCTCCAAGGGGAAAGTTAATATTTTATTGGACAATGTGAAGTACACTAGAGGAAAAAAAAAAGTCAATGCAGCATATATCAGGCTTATGAGGTACTTCATGAATGTGTATATATAGATATAGATATTTATCTCAACCTTTTAGAAAAGCTCTTCAAAGTCATATTACTCCTTATAATTCCTATGGATAGCATAAAATACCTCGTCAGTTCTCTCTTTTTTTGCCCAACTTCAAGCGGGGCACTTTTTTTTGTTTTTATTTTTTTTCTTAAATCAACTGCTTTGAAAGTGCAAAACACAAATACTGATCATTCTATGCAGCATCTAGACGCATGGAAATTATTTTCATGAGGCGCAGCAGATTTCGTCAAACCTTAAAGTGGAGAAGGCAGCTGGGGGAGAGAAAGATCCGACTAAAGGCACACAGAACACTACCACAAACATACACACTGGATGTCTTCCCATGACAGAAATAATCTGAACTGCCACACAACCTCATATGTACCTTTTGTTGTCTTGAAGATGCAGATCAAACTATGTTCAAATGTGTGTATTCCCTTTGTGAAATTGTCACATGCACATCTACTGCTTACACGCTGAACGACAAGAGGAAAACACAGGGGGTGTGCTCCTGGAGTTTATTGCGCTTAAGGGTCAAACACGGCAAGGAAACGTCTCCTTTTGATCACGTCAAGCAGCTCCCACTGCACAAAACTAGATCCAAACAGATCCAGAACGATCTGCTGCACAACCCTGTCCGATAAAAGGACAAACTTCCATCAACTCACCGTCCACTCTGACGTTATTGCTCTACCAACAGCTTCCATTCAAACCTGACGCAGCACCACCAACGACCTCCTGCACTGATGCTGGAAAAAACACATTTGTCAACATATAGACAGGATTTCTTTACTCCGAAATGAGTCCTAGATTACGCCGAGAGGTTTGTGTGTTTGGGAAAGGAAGGGATCACGTCACATGTTGAGGTTTGACGCACAGTTACAAAAGTTTGGTCCCTTAAAATGTAACCGACCATAGCAACATTGTTACTTTCCATTTATGAACGTTCACACAGAATCAGTGCTGTCAAACCATATGGCCTTGGATTGGTTTGGTCAATTTACTCAGGGCTAATAGCACCCAGCGATGCTCTGAGGTAGTTTTTTTGGTTTTCACTAAACTGGTAAATAAAAAGCCACATCATCATCATTGAAAATACCCACAGGTCTGACACGAGATGAGCTGGATGGCATTGGTTTAGTGGAGCTCCAGAACGTTTTTAATCAAGAATTTATCAAACCTCAATGTCCGCATTAAGAATTACAGTCACGTTCTGGCTTTGCCACAGCTACCGGAGATGACGGGCTGCTTAACTTTGTTAATGTGCTGCTCATACGTTCCCCGCAAACAATCCTAATATGCAAAAACAGAGATGCTAACATGTTCACAATGACAAGGCGAACATGCTGATTGCAACATTTTATTTTGTATGTTAGCATGCTAGCATGTGACTGAAGGGACGTCTTCAGCAACAAAACAGTGACAGGGAAAGGACAAAACCATAACACGATGTTGGTGCATCGAGTGTCTATGAAGGGTAAAAAGTTAATCAGAAAAGTTTATCTCAGCATGCACACAGGAAGGATGACGGTGCCGCAGCCAACGGTTTCTTATAAATCAGAGATTGGAAATGTTTGAATTGGGGGAATAAAGCTGCATAGTAATACAATCACCACTTGTAATGAAAATAAGCAACACACACACTCATGCAAAGAAGAAGAAAGTGGCACGAATGTGTTTGTGAAGTGAACTCTGGGAGGATTTGGGGGATTTTACGTGAATATCAGACTGAGGGTTAAAGCAGAGGCCAAAACACTAACAAGCAAATACTCTACAGCCACAGTTACAACCCCCAACACGAGCTAATCGCCTGTTTCAGTGTTTCCCATAGAAATGAATCCTATTTGCAGCTGATCAGGTCGGAGAAGAGCTTCTCCCTCCTGAAAGAGCAGAAGCTCTAGGAACAATCTGAAGGTTGTGTCTTTACCATCATTACAAAATGCCACTGCGCAAGAATCAGAATGATCGTTTTTGGGATTTGACATTCAAGGTTGTTGAGAGCACACTGAAGCCCCCTGGTGGCTCACATTGGCATCTATGAGAGGTCGGAGGGCAGCTGCTCTATTAATGCGATAGTGGTGTGTTTGGGAGGAAAACGTTGTAGCGTTACAACCACTGACCTTTGGCTCCGTCCAGCAGTGTTATCACTGGTCACAGGCGTGCTGCATGTAGATTTACAATGAAATAAGGGTTTGACCATTGTAAACAGAAAAAAATTACTCATATGTAATTGCTATATATGACTCAAAGTATGGGAAACATTGAAATACACCAATGTGAAGTTTGTCTGCTAAAACTACAGTAGCCAACACCCAGAGAACTGACAGGTTAACGGCTGACTCATACTGTATATTGATTAGATATCTTACTAATATTAAATGAAGACAAAAATACTTTATGCAATTTAGCCTATAAATAAGAAAAAACCCAGGAAAAACAAAATGAAAACGCAGTACATAAGAAGCAGAGATGAGTGTAAATGTACAGACTGGACAATATTGTGAAAAACACAGGCTCTAAGTACATTCAATGTTATTTGGAACAACGTCGGAAAATAGGTTCTACTCTACAAGAGGTTTTAATTTCAGCGAAACCTTTACAAAAGACGGATGAGGGGCGGAGAGGAGATACAGAACTATACAAGGTGATGGCTTTGGAAAAAACTCATGTATTCTCACTTCATTTGAAATCTTTGAAAGCTTTTTATTCCAGGGCCACTGAAGAGCCAGGAAGTCTCGAAGCTTGATCATTACACTGAAAACTATTTCATCTCAACCTCTTATTTCTAATTTCACATATAGCTACATTAAAAAAACTGCTATCGTTACAAATAACACATACTGATCATTTAGCTTATGATATGCCATTTAGTTTACAAACAGACACTTGGAGAACGTTCCGTGTCCTGGTTTTGGCCACACCAAACGACAGCCAAACTAAGGTGTATATGTGCATTTAATTTAAGTATCTGAGAAATGCATCTTCTAATTTCTGTTACGCTTCCTGTCACAGGTGGTTTGGGTGCTGCTAGGCACCCTGGGCACGAATACACTTGTCAAGTAGTGCCACATTCTTCCAGGCAGGTGCTTTCATTTGATTCACGCACATTCTTGATTTAGCTCATTATAAAAGAGATTTACGTGAAAAGCCTCTTCTGAATATAGATATGTATCATCTGGGGGAGGATTCTTTTAGCTTGATTATCGGCACACTTTGCAGTCTTCAACCATCCTCACGCTTTGGCATCACATCTCCAACGTCTAAATCATCAACGGATGAGCAGTTACTTCTGTCGGCCTCTTTTGCATAAAGCGTCTGTCCCCCTCACCACAGACACAAAGGCGACCCACCCAGCGCAACTACGCTTCACTCATGCATCACCATTTTTAAAGGCATTGGGATCATTACAAAAAAAAAAAACAAAAAAAAACAACAATGGATGCCGGTCGCTTCGTTATTTCCCAGCTCATCAGCCGGCAGAGCTATCTGCGCAATTCTTACTTTGAAAAGACCGCAAAAACAAAAGCTCCTTTCTGACCTGATGGAAAAAAAAACAAACAAAAAAAAACAAAACTTGATGATTCTCGGTTAGTGCAAAGAACAACACTGTTGGAAAAGGAATGGGAAAAGCAATGCCATTCTCATGTGCTATTGTAAGGTGCTGATGTAGGTAATGTAAAACACAAACCCACCGTCACTACAAGTACATACCTGTCTCTCATGGAGGTTTTGAATTTGAACGGGAGAATGTGTGGAACGTGGGGAGACAAAGACCGTCCAATACAAACATGCCCACAGACAGACACACTTCGCACCAGAATCATCTCCAGCTCAAACACGGCATGCAAGCAGAGGTTAACTGCTATTTTACATCACTGTCTCTCTTTGACAGATAAATCTAAAGGCAGTTTGTTCCTTTTGAAAGACTAGAACCCTGATACAGATCTACTATTTCCTACTACACTCCTGGCAGCCGAGTGCCATGAATGACTCACACCTCCCTCCAGTACATGCCAACCGGCGTCTCTGACAAACAAGCGCTTCCACTACTCGCTAGCTGAGCTGCCGCCAGTGATATCAGTCTCCAGTGACGGCGAGATAGTACAATACAACCTGTGAGACACACTGAGCCTTCCCTTTGAGAGGCCGAGCATTAGTCCAGTAAGATAGGAGACGCTTGTGGCTGAATTACAAAGGCCTGTGGTAACATTTCTAAAGCACAAGCTCCAACAGACATCCAGGAAATCACCGTAAACCAGTCATACCATTCAAATCATGATCATATGTGGAAACGTGCAGTTCAAGGTGAAGTGATTCTGTTGTTTTACTCAGATCATCTCTTTCAGTCTAATTTGATATTTTCCAGACATGCTCTCTTTGCATGTGATTGTACTGACGACTGAAGTACCCCTATTTTGCCCGAATCAAGGATATGAATGTTGTTCAGTTCGGGTAGATTTAAAAAAAAGACTGTTTCATTGGTGCATAGAAAGAAAGAAAATGATTCGTAGAATTTGGTCATTCAGCTCAATCCTCTAAAACCCTACAGGACACAAGAAGACATTCTCTCTTAGCGTCATCAGAATGAGTATGACTATGATATACCACACAACTACATAAATGAGAGCGAGTTCGCCACCATGCATATCAAGCGTTTAAAACCTGCACAAACTCCAGACAACGCCAATTAGATGGATAGCAGGGTAATTATACAGAAATGGCCAGCAGTGTGATGTTACCATAACACTTTAACAGGTAACAAGAGGTAGAACACACGACCATTTCCATGCAATTACACCAGTGTCACACAATATGGCAGAGTCTCCTGTTACAATTGAGGAACACACATCTACGCAAACTCATACCCACATTCTGCATCAAAAGTGCATCCAAATTTACATGTTGTGAGACCAGCACCGATAAGAACAATATTGACATCATAACAGTAAATATCAAGTACGGAATTTTCAGAATGCCCCACAAACACAGTCAGTCGGATTTCTAGTTGCTTTACAGGTAAATAAGTAGAAAGGGTAACACAGCCAAAACGAGAAAAAGACCAAACATCGAACAAGTACAGAGACATGCGGACCGGTCTAGTAAGGATTTAAGGTGGTTTACAGTGATTTCTTTTTTTTCTAGCACCCAGAATCACGGGTCTCTTTGTGCTTTTGTGTCTTTGAATATTAATCATGAAAAGTTTATAATCTTGTTTGGCTAAGATTGTGTGTTACAAAGGATAGGCCCAATTCTCAAGCTATAAAATTGACATTACAAATGACCGTGTGTATATGTGTATATATACACACCAATGTACACACATATACACCTTGTTCTGGTAGAAAGGCATGAAGATGCCAAAGAGCACTATGAAACGAGACTAAATGCAACATGATAAAAAAGACTAACAACAAAAACACAGCCCTGATTATCTACCTATAAATGACCCTATTTCATGTGAGAAAACCCCCACTGCTAAATCTCTCGGTTAAAAATGATGCATAGTTAGAAAATAGAGACTAATCCCTTCCAATCGAGCCTATGAACATTCGCGAGCTTCACTTGGCAGTAGATGGGATGTAGGGACATTTCTCGCATTATTAGTAAGACTGTTAAAAGTCTTAAAGGCAAGAGAACGTTTGAATTTAAAATCTGTATACAAATTGACAGTGTACTTTTGGACTACATGTGGGCCTGCCATTAAAAAAGTTTCAGTCGTTTACTGAAAACTTGCTGAAAATACTGGGAACATTTCTATAGCATATAAAGACTCACAAAAGGGCATTTGCATAAAACTTTTGTGCGACAACTACTCTTGACTCCTGTAGCTAACGTCTGAGTCAATGAGTATTTTTCTTAAGCTGGGATTGAGATCAGTTAACTCTAAAATGTTGCAGCACACCATGGTACCAAATTCCTTGATATGGAAACAACACACAAATATCCTGTTCTGACAAAAAAAAAACACTCTCCTGCTGCTATATACAAGAAAAACATGGATTATGTGTCAGGAAGGAAAGAAAAAAAAAAAAAAACACGTCACAAACACCTAAATGTCTAAAACATGAGTCAGCTACATACATGTTAATTACAAAATGGTGGAAATTAAAATAGTATTCAAAGAGATAGGAAAAAAAATGTTCCCTATGTTGATTTCTACAATGTTTGTCTTACTACATGGCGGCTCAGAGCACATTAACAAGTTTGTTGGGAACCTGTCCCAATACACTATCGGCTTGAGAGTTGTTACTGGTACAACTTGATCAGTTTAAAACAGTGAAGAATAAAATGGCTGTTGTCTCAATCTGTGAGGACTCAAAGCCCTCCTTTAGATTAACGTCAAGTGTTGCTGCAAGGGTTTATCGCAATTGTCCCAGATTTGGCATAAAATGGTCCTCAGTGACAATCTAGGTCAATGGGTCAAATAATTCATAGCTTTACATAGAAATGACAGAGGTGGTCTCACAATGGCACTTTTATCAAGACCCTCAACATGTTAAGTACTTAAGTCCTGATTGACGTACCCATTTTGCTCAGTGCACGTTGCTTTGATTGGCTGATAAATGTTTGTCAAAGGAGCAAATTATTAGGCAAATAAAGTGAATGAGCTCCGCCATGTTTTGATGCTGCCTATGACAGAATAAAAACAGGAGAGAGGGGGTGGATAGGTTTCCTCTAACCCCCACCTCCCCAATATGACACTGCCTACAAATTCAGAAACGCTAGATTTCTACTCGCGATACATTTCCCTAGAAGAAATACACACTAAACGCACGACATGAAAACCCCCTTCCAGCTCAAACCCTAAGAAAGAGGGCATCGTTTTCATCAAGAGGTCTAAGCTAGGTGGTTTGGCTGGTCTGGAGTACAAGTGTAGACATACTGGGTAGCTGGCAGGTGAGTTAGTCAGGGCGACCATGACGTAAAAACCACTGTGACGCTATCTACAACTGACAGTGAGACAGCGAGGGGTAGTGTGTTCTACCAGTGGCGCCCAAGCTAACCTGGGGTTGTGTGCTCTCTCTCAGGCAAAGTACATAGTGCGCAGGGTGTCCTGGTGGATCTGAACAGCCTTGGCCAGGGCTTGGTGGTCGCGCCCGTTGCTTTGGCCTGATGTGTGACTGCCCTCAGCGCTGAAACACAGAAAACATTCTGGTGAACTCTGTCTCTGAGCTGTAATGAATTGAGGAGGGAGGAATCATGTGGTGCATGCGTGCACCATGCGTGTACACACAACTGACAGCAAATCCTTACCTGTCGTGCTCTTTATCCACCAAGTGATAGCGGGCACGAAAGGCTACCAAATGGGCATAGTATGCTGGTGCTGGGATAGAAACTGAACGGGTGCAGCGTACATATGTGTGGCAGAGCTGGTATGTGAGGACCTGGAGTTCATCTGAAGAGAAGTGGTTGTCATCCCAGAGCACGTGGTAGTGAGACGGCCGGCTTGTACCCTGCAAGCAAAAAGCGGTGGTGTCAAGTCGCGCAAATTCCCAACAGTTTATCTCTCAACATCTGAACCATTCTAATAGAAATCAAATATTCACATGAGCAGCTCTAAGCGACACAGATGAGGAAAACCTCAGGCAGATACAAGGCTAAATGTGGATGACCTTTTGCCTCAACCAGTTGGGGTGAGAGTGACAGGGAGGGAGACAGTTGGTGTTTTTTCTAGGCCGACAGTAGCAAACATGAACTGCAACTATTGCCTTGCAGGTGCATACTTCACTTCTACTACGTCCTCTTCCCATTCCTTTTCAAGTACTTTGCTATGCTTATTCCTGTGACGATATTCCACTGAGAGACATGTTGTTCTCACTCAGCCTACTTTTCCCATCGGTCAGACAGAAAGCTTCACCACATAGCACACTAGCAGCAAAATCAATTAGCCTGTCAACTAGGAGACGTAAAGACAGCTAACCCTAACCCTGAGCAAACTAAATTACGGAACTTACCACAAAACACACCTTTGACAAAATCTGAAATTTGATCATGATCGTAAGTTGTTCTTTCAAAACCTTATGATGACACAGTGGATGCTGTATTTCTTTCTAACAGGGCAGAAGCCACTTTATCAGCCTGGTTTTTTTTTTCAAACCCACATATTTAACCTCATTTCAAACTCATCTCCATTCAGCTCTTACCTGTATGCCAGCATGACTGCAAAGGTAGAAGTCAAATTCAGATGGGTGAGTGATTTTGGTGTCCACCGTGGTGCCTGCAGGAATGTTGCCACTCTTTCCAACCTGCAGGAATACAGCAAAAAGGGTTTCGGTTGTTGCAAACATTCTGTTTCTAGAGCACACACTTGGCATTTCTACTTAAATGTTTTAATTTCATTTGAATGTTTAAGCTTTACTGCACACAATGATGCATGTGCAGTCTTTTCATTCATTTGCTGAGTGGGGCAAAGTTTCTTTTTAGGTGTATAGTCCCATATGATGCTTCAAGCAGAGTGTGATCACACACACTAGCAGTAGTTACATGTGAATCACAAAAAAAACAAGGCCAATCTTGGATTCTATTTTCATAGAAATTAGTTACTCTCTTTGTACTGACCCTCTCGTTTCGGTCCATACAGAACAGTCTTGTGTGGTGTCTCTTTTGCACGACTACAAAGGTGATACCAGGCTGGTAGTCCTTCTCTAACTTGATGCAGGCCTCTCGGATTGCCAACAGCTCATGCTGGAGTACCTTCATGTACACAAGGTGAACGGTTAAAAGCAGCAGAAGAAGCGGTGGAGATACAAACCCGTTAATTACTGATAAAGTGAATTATGCTTCTTTTGAAACTGAGTTGTATCTGGTATGTGCATCACCTGGTTGAACTGTCCCTCTGAGATGCCATCGCGGTAGTAGATGATCCGGGTGGGCTTGAAACGTGTGGACTTGTAGAACTGGATGAGCAGCTCCCTCACCATGGTGGCCAGGTCCTGGATGATGTCCTGCCGGTGCTGCTGCACACGCACTGTGGCACAGTATCGACTGGGATGGGCGTCCATACTACCAACGACCTGAGTGGGAAAAATCAAAATATTGCACAATATGTCGAATCATATGGAAGCTTAAAGAATTGGAATTGTGCAAATCGTTTCTCAAGATGTTTCTGGTAACAATACATTTGTCGGCTGATAATTCTCCGGGGCTCACTGAGTGACTGTATTACAATTAAAAAGGGAGAGAGTCTGATGGTGGGTGACACTGTGTCAATTCATCTTACAGCAGCGATAGAAGGCTTCTTCCCATCTCCTGCAGGCGGATGAGTCACATCTGCACCAAGGAAGATCACAGGCTGCTGAAACACTAGTGGCCTGGGAAAAAAGATCACAAGTTAAAGCTTCAAATATTTGCTCAGTGTTAATGAACAAACACACAGATGACAAATGGGCCAGATGTCAGAGTGCTGTACTCCTCCACTAACCTGCCCTGTGGGAGGAGGATGTTGTTGACACCGCCGAGTTTGACGTTGATCTTCAGACAGAGGTTGGAGAGCGTCTGAGGTGTTGTTTTCTGAACATTCTTCACCTGTACACACTGTGTGGCCATGCCGAGAACTGTGTCTCCAACACGTTTCACCTCAGCTACAACACACAAAGACAATAGTTCATTGCAGATGATCCACAGTACTGATGTTTCTGCTCTGATGCTGTAGGCCACATGCAAACAGGTATGGTGACCCGTCAACATCCCTTTAGGATCGGGGCATCAATAGGGACTATAAAGTGTATGCAACATGTGTTAAATCCTTTGTTGTCTTGTTGGACTGAAGGGATCAGAAATATTATTGTGCGTCAAACAAACCAAACACATTGGGAGAACCCAGTGGTATTTTGGTCCTCGTTCAAAAACATGGCATTAAAACTTGCTGAGAAGTAGCAGACACATGACACCAGCTGTCACAAGAACAAACGGAAAAATATAAAATATGAATAGTCATTGACTGAGGAGCAGGATTCATTCACGTTCACACATGGTTATAATCAAAGTGATTTTATAGCAGAAAGGGACTACTGGTGTTAAATACTAGAGAAGTTTGATCCACAGAATCAGATGGACATTTGCAGCAGTTTAACACAAGTTTAATGACTTAACTCCACTGGATTTACGTGTAAATCTCCAGTTATTGGTATTGATATCGGTTATCCTTTTAGAAAAGAACTGTTTCTTCCTCACTGAATGACAGGAAGATAACATGTCCTCACCGTAAACAGGTGTTTTCCCGGGAAGGATGACAACAACCAGCTGGAGGCCCTGGTATGTGTACTTGAGGTGCCTGAACATGGGCTCCACACTGTCAGCACCCTGGGCGTACTTACAGAAGCACGGCTGACCCTGGATGGGCATCCCTGCATCCCGAGAGATCTTCCTGAGTTGATCTGTGAATGCTCTAAAACAGACGGTACGAACATGTTTCTTTACAGGTCAGTCTGTTTCATTTTGTTTCACTGAATTAGCTTTTATGTTTACCAAAAAATGCAGATTGCTACAATTACAAATGCAGTTCAAGAACAGTTAATGTCCATTCTGGGTACATCAGAGACCTGTAACATGTCACATCTTCAGCATCTCATTAGACTTCCAAATAGCCCCAATCTGTTTTTTTCAAATATTTTTTAATATTATATTTCAGAAAGTCAGACTTAATGAATGTATTCTTGTATCGGTAAAAAGGCACCAAAGAAACCTTGCCGCACATTAGCATGAAATAAATGTGCAGTAAAAAGCACCATGTGTCTGACTTACTTGAGCAGGAGTTCAGTGCACTGTCTCTGAGGAGCAAAGCAGGCGATGGCCCAAACTTTGATCTCAATGCCAGTGTGGAACTGCTTGTTCCGCATGTCCCAGACTCCCTGGATTGGTGTAGCGATTGCTTTGTTCTGAGAATGAAAGCATCCTTCTTAGCAACACTCAGTGGACACAACATCGACAAAGTTCTGACAAGGACGTTTACTCCGACGTACCCTCCCTCCATACAGAATGGAAGGTGCTTGTAGAACACGGCCATTCACTTCCGTCATCTCGTCCCTCACCATCACCCCAAACTCACGAACGTATGGGTCAGTGTTGAAGTTGGCACTTCTCATCTGCAATAACGTGTTAGTGAAAGATGAGTCCGCTCATCCTGTGGAACATGAAATTATAGGCTACGCCTTTTTTATGCTTGTCGAGGGAGGAAGAAGTCAGAACTTGATGCATTTAGTTCTTCTTACATGTCTATGATAATTGTCCACTACCAAGTCCCTCTTGGTAAAATTGTCAGAGGGTTGTTGTGGCATTCAATCCATTTCACAGGTACCCTCCCACAGCATGTTCAGCAAACAACAGGTCCAGTCCTTGACTGGCTTGAGAACATTCTTCTTATCTCTCCTTCCCAATCGTCTCAAACTGCTACAGTGCCTCTTTGATTTGTTCTCAGGACAATCGAGGAGTGAAACTTTTGTATTTGCATTTATTCCTGACCGATATCAGGTGACTACAAAGATCACAAAGATGATACAATTTTCTGGAACTGGAATCTTCTAAAGTAGGTGTCAAAGTAGTGTCACAGCTTTGTGCTATGTTTCTAAATTCAGTAAATATATGTCACTCACCAGCTTACTAATCTCATCCTGACGGTCTGGTGCTGAGCGGGCTGTAGCACGGATCATAGTGGAGGTCTGATTGTCAGTCAGCTTTTTGATACAGCGCTGTCCTGCCACTATGTTACACACCTGGATGGACATGGACCAAAGTGTTAGAGACAATCGATCACAAAACGTAAGAGGAAACATGGTGAGTGCTTACCTCCAGAGGTAGGTAGGTGTGCTTCTGCTCCTGTCCCACCTGTAGGCATGGTAGGTGGGGGTATCGCAGAATGAGCTTGTACTTGTCTTTGAAGTACTGTGCTACTGTGCATTCAATAGTTTGGCCATTCTCCTGCTGCAGGGGGAACCTGTGCGACACAAACCATACTTCTCATTCACAGACTGCAGTTTACAACAGGACTGAAAATCACAAACTTTCCCCACAATAATGCTGCACACTCACTATGCCAATTTAATATTTTCCATTTGCAGGCTTCTCAACAGCAGATTAATTTTACACCCCACTTTTATTAGTACTACTAAGTATCATCAAGGAAAAGTCCCTAGACACTTTGGACCACGGGAAGTATTGTGTTGAATAGAAAATCTGATGCATGTGTCTGATGTTTAGTTAACAAAGCAAAAATTTGATATCAAAGGTAAGTATTCATTTTCAAAGTATTCAAGTATCAAGTATTTTTAAAGTATTCAAAGTATCAAAGTATTAATTTTTTTCAAGAGAAATGAAGGATTATTCCCACGTTTGATGGCTGGCTGGTCTTCTGGTTACATTGCACACTCTGTACTTCCTCTTCATTTGCCCACAATGAGTTATCTCCACTTTCAAGCCTGGAGGGGGAATAACAAAAAGAAAATAAGGAATAGCAATCAAGTGATTGAAACATATAAAGATCACAACAACAAAGAGGGCAGACCTAAAAACACATACCTTTGATTTCCTTGGTGAACTTCACTCTTTGAGAGTCGGTTAAGGGCTTTTGTTGTTCTTCAATGCTTTTGAAATCCAAGACCTCACACATGAACTCAATCACAGGCTGGGCTTTGTAGAAGGCAGTGGCAGAAACTGCAAAGCAAAACTTTGAATTAAAAAAACACATTCTTGAAGAAAAGCACGACAGGAAGCCTTTTTATAAATAGCTGCAAAAATTACCATCGATGTTGAGCATCATTTTCCAGAGCGAAGGTCTGACAGACTGGTGGAAGCCAAACCACACTTCTCTGCCCCCTCCGAGGGGGTTTGAACACCCCTCAGAGGGAGTGAAGAAAGAGCGGCCCACTGGAGTATACCTGTATGTCGTACAATCCCATCAGTACGTCCTTGTTAGCAGAATCTCAGAAAGGGTGATGGATACTTTACTATATCGGAATGATACCCAACACTGAGTATCACAGTGACACAGTTGAATAATGAAATAAGCCATCACCATGTGCAATATCACGCCTACCTCATAGAGGGCAAATGTCTCATGACCACATCCAATGCTTGGATGGTCTCAAAGGGGACGCTCGGGAGCCGTCCTGATAGTGCCTCGTGCAGAGCTTGCAGACTAACGCAGGACACCCACTTAATGGACACTTTAAAGCTGCGGTCCTTGCCTTCACCAGGAATGGTCACCTCGAGCTCCACCTGGGACATTGATGGGCAAAAATAAGCATTATACCATATTTTCTCACACGCTAACATTGCTTTTATCTATTTTGAGACATATAATTGTTGCATGTTATACATACTTTGTCTCTGCCGATGGGCAGGGGCATGGCAGTGTACAGATTCTTCCGCCCGTCATACACTGGCTTCCGATCACCAAAGATCTGTGTTTTAAAGTGCTGGACCATGTGCTCCACAATTTCACTGAAAAGCAAAATGATACAGACAAGTAGTAATCATTGGACAATGAGCCACTAATCTACCCAAGAGCCCAAGGCTGCAGATGAATTACACGCTCTCACATACCGATTGACCCTCCTGGGACATTTCTCAGGCTTGATGTCAATGTCATAATGGTAGACCTCTAGTTTGGGGATTTCCATCTCAAAGAAGTTGGCCTGTAGTTTGATTGTCCTGCCCATGGTGCCAAAATCCGGTCGTGATGGTGGCTTGAACACATATTCTGGCACTGGGGAAGATGGCGGGTCTAAACGAGAAAACCACAAAAAGGCACAATCATTTTACAAACACCAGACAGTTCGGATTATTGTTTTTATTATTTTAGAAAAGAATGCACGAGATTTTTTTCCAGGCATGAATCAGGGTGGTGGAACTGTTTTAATCACCAGCCTCTGACATGATTCTGATGCTTCCATGTCAGAGCAGAGTTTTTTTAGATGCTCTCAATTCTTTGCATTATCCTGACCAAGAAATACTTGGGTGTCATCATCAAATTATATGCTGCATCTGCTTTAGACTGAGTAATAAACCTGACAGCGCTCACACAATGGATCTGCAGAAACTCACAAGACAACACATATTTACAAATCACCTGAAAAGTCACAACCATTACACATGTCACAGTATAGTGAATAAAACAGTTCAAATTGCCCTACCATTAAGATATCTAAATGTGGTGTATTGTGAAAGAAATTTACTGTCTACAACGCCATTCAAAGTCCTTACCTAGAAGACCATAACTACAATAAACCAGCACTGGGACCAGCTTTTGGCCTAAAAGCCTGAATATGGGAGGAACCTTACCAGAACTTGCTGACCCAGAAGAACGGGGTCCCTCAAGCATCTCGGCAGCTGCAGAGGACCAAAAATTACACATTACAACTTAAACTTCATCTCACACACACTTAAAAAAATAAGAAGATGTGCCGAAAGCCCACATTTGTGTGACTTTCTACTGGTCAGAAATCGGTTAACCCATGTATATTCTTACATTATCCCTTTTTGCTGCTACTCCTTACTGTTTAAAAACACTTTCTACCTTTATTTCTTTGTGTCTTGATCTCTTATCGCCTCTGCAAAGCCATGTCTATATCCAAGGGCAACTTCTTCTTTTTCTCTTATCAATGTGCTTGCAGAAGGGATCGAGCAAGCTGGCTATCTTAGCTGGCTGGAACCGCCCTTTCTCAAGGAAGCAGCCTTGTGCTGCAAGTCAGACTTTATTTTGAAGAATTATTTACGACATACAACACAGAAACCGTAAATAATATTTCTTGTAAACTAAAGTCAATTGAAAGTCTGCATTTGCGACAAATGTTTAATGCAGGGTTGATTTAATTACTATTACGCATCATATAATCGTAAGAATGAGCTTATAATTTTTAATAACTATTACTTGATATAAGTGAGTCAGTGCTTTTGTAAGTATTCAAATTAACAAAGTTGGTTCCTCGTGTATCTAATACTATAGATAACAACATGGGTGAAAACATTTATTGGACAATATAAAGGCAGTAAGTCTTGTAGGCAAACACTTGAAAGTTTCTGTTAAATTGCACACTGCAAACTATGGCTAAGATTGTGAATGAGATTAGATAGCATGGTCGGCCGCTACATATTTATCTAAGGACGTATTTAACTCGGTATCCTGTCGAAAGAATGTATTGATGTAGATAACGATATTCTGACGCTAGCATATTCATAAATAGATCGTAGACCGCTTTATAAAATCTCCTCGTCGGGCTCACTACAAGTTTTTGGAACGAGGTCCCCTCGAAGCTAACTTGGCTAACAGGAGATTGTTGTTGCATGCTATGTTAGCTAAGCTCGCCTCATTTATTAATGCCGCCACTTACGACTGGATCAGAAACATGTTCTTAATCTGTGGATTTGCTTTGGTTTAAACCTGCTAACTTTACCTCGATAAATAAAGCAAATTAATCGGTTTCACAGATAGTCCGCCCAATATGAAAGCAAAATGCGGCAAGTAGTGTGTTGATTTTTTGCTAGCTTCACTTAGCTGCGGCTAGTGTTAGCTAGCTTCAGCACTTACCTCCAGTAGAGGAATACATTTTGTCGACTTTTAAACGTGTCTCGTGGACGTAGAAATACTCCACTTTGTAAATGCTAAATTCCACCGGAACTCATGCGTAGTAAAGTAATAATATGTACAAAAGCGAGGGAAGCCCGGTTCAGAAATAAAGATATTCAGTTAGCCAAGTGGTAAATATTTGGAGTCGCTCATCCTCAGAACGGCCCCATCCCCCCAACACACAAAACGGGAGCCGAGAGAAAAGATGCTTCCTCTTCTTTGGTTTAATGGAAGGCGGTATCGAACGCCTGGGGTGCAACAGCGCCACCCACTATGTTGGAGTCTTGGTAAAGTGTATGTTCTGCATGCTACTACATCTACTGTACAGTATATCTATATCTACTACTATAGCTGAATCATATTATTTTATCTTTATACTTTTTCCCTTATTTCAATATGTCAACTTGCATTTTTTAAAATTTTATATGTAGGTGGTGGGGGTGGGTGTAACACTATTAAATGAGGCAGTAATTAAGACGTATTCTGAACAGGCTGGTGTACAGACAGCGGCGAATCGCGGGTCCTCATGGGCAAAAAGCCGGTGACTGCGAGTTGTTTGCTTTGCGCAGCATTTCTCAGTGTGTGTGTCCAACAGTTTCCCGTGTTGCGTTGTCGTGTGCCAACTGGTTGTACTGCAAGTATTTTAGCGTACTGTATGTGGTGTGTGAGTGCTCGCACACAAGAGACCCAACGGGTAAAATGAACCCATCTGTACCTTTCCTCGTTTGTGTGCTTAACCTGCAAGCTGATGGAGGCTTGACGCATTAGTTTGTTTGCCGTGCGGTGAACGGTGTCATAAGCTCTTGTTTGACTTGTTTGAATCTTAAATACCAAGGGTGATGTGTCAAGGTGTGATTCACATTTGTTGTTTCTCTCTCCTCTCGCTAAAACTCTACCACGTTGCAGAATGTGAGGAGTAAGCTGAGACGCATTGTCACTGTGAGATCTCTGCTCTTAAAACCTTTTATCTTTTCATAAGCCACTTGTACCAAAGTAAAAAACTTTATTATACTTCACGAGTCCTGCCTCATACGTACTGCGGGGTTACATTATCAAAGAAACTCACAAACATGTAATAGTTTCCATACTTCGAAATGCCCCTTCAGTTTTCTGTAGAATAACTACTGTATTAATGCGTTCCATGTATCATTTGTTGCATATAATTCTACTGCTTGAATATTTATTATTATTATTATTATTAGATTTTTGGTTGATGTACACGTGTCACATAACCTAATTTCATCAACCAAGTTGATTCAGAAAAAATCGAAATGAATTTCATGACGATATTGGCCGGATCTATGAACATATGACCCATAATGTGTCACTCCGCGCCGATTATCGGTGCAGCTTGACGTTGGCGACAAGTGTGAGAACCGAGTGGTGCTGGTTTGTCTGATAAACCAACTCCATCCGTTTTTGAGCAGCAGGAGTTTTACTGAAGACACTTTTCCTCCAGTTTGGACGGATGCTATTTGACTGATTTTGGTACAGTTACTTAATATGGCCACTGGTCGGCGCTGTTTACCACTGAATGTGGTATTCAACGGTCGTGTTATAGGGAGTGTTAATACGACACGGTGAATCGTTAATTACCCATTTGGGGAAAATGTTCAGTTTTGATTCATAGTAAAGGAGCTAAAGTATAAAAGTGGTAAATGTCAATCTTCAAATATGGAATGAAGTTTATGTATAAAGCTCATTTAAAAAAATATATTTCATCATGCAGCGTTCAAATAAAATACTTCACTAAAAATTGACCACTGAGGTTAATTGAATCACGTATTCGGTTTTTACTGACACATTATTTCCTGCCGTCCGACTATTTACGTTCAGATTAATCTCGAGTGCATGTGAATAAGACTCATAAATGAAGAATCATAACACAATCGCAATGATCTTTCGGTAGTATATCAACAGAGGTCCTTTGAAAAAAAAAACGTTTTATTGAAGAAAAACGTCGATTTGCGAGATGGCCTCCACATACATTGTACACATTGCTTCATTAAAACGGAAGAAAGCAGTCGCATATCCCGGGTGGTTTCCCCCCTATAGGAGTGTTGGCAGAGTGAATTGGGTGTAGCTGTGTCTGTGTGCGTCTTGGCCAATGGAACCAGATCCTCCCTGCAGTGCGTAAGAGCGCGCTGTAGGATTTAACCAAGTCTTTGCTGCGGGGCTGGCTGCAGTCTTCACCAGAGCCCGACGGCCTGAGAGCGTTTCCACCATGCTAGTGTAGTTTTCCCACCACTCTGGAGTTAGACTGCCTTGGCTTTACGAAATTATTCCTAGCGTTCCCCTCTCGAGGTATGACTGGAGTATTTGACCGGAGGATCCACAGTGTGAAACCCGCAGATTTCCAGAGCTCTTTTCAACTCTCCACCATGCACCATCCGTCTCAGGAATCTCCTACTTTACCCGAGTCCACCGCCACGGATTCTGGCTACTACAGCCCCGCCGCTGGAGTTACGCACGGTTACTGCTCGCCCAGTTCCAGCTCGTATGGAAAGCCTCTCAACGCGTACCAGTACCAGTACCCAGGTGTCAATGGATCCGCTGGAAATTACTCGACAAAATCCTACACTGACTACAGCTCGTTTTCGACGCCCTCCTACCACCAGTATGCTGGGAGCTACAGCAGAGCGCAAGCCCAGCCGAGTCCACAGGGTACGGGCACCTTCTTTCACTCTCTCACTGTTAGATTGTTTCGATTATTTTCAATATGTATGACTACAGTCATCAGCTATGAATATATACGGCATCTGAAGTTAAAAAACTGACATTATGTGGTTTCATTTTTTTTCCTCGTTATTTTATCCGACTGGAATTTTGACTTAAAATTGGATTTTCGTGTGATTTAACCTGAAGCCTGAAGTTACCAGCCAGAGACAATCGGCACTAATACTCATTGTTCTGGTTATTTAAACAGAAAAAGAGATTCCGGAGCCGGAGGTGAGGATGGTGAACGGCAAGCCGAAGAAAGTGAGAAAACCCCGGACAATCTACTCCAGCTTCCAGCTGGCCGCCCTGCAGAGGCGCTTTCAGAACACACAGTACCTGGCGCTGCCGGAGAGAGCCGAGCTGGCTGCTTCTCTGGGGCTCACGCAAACCCAGGTGAGTGTCTTTCATTTAAACCGTGCTCAGTCTAATTTTCAGATGTCGACGAATTAATGTTTGAAATATTATGGGTGCATTTTAATTCACATCAAAAGGAGTCTCTTTTTTTGGATGCGCAACGACGCACCGTGCGTTTTGTCTATATTCCTGTGAAGTCACGTGTATAAGCATTAATAGTAATTTCCTGCCTTTCCCCAGGTCAAAATCTGGTTCCAGAACCGGAGGTCAAAAATGAAGAAGATCATGAAAAACGGCGAGCTTCCACCAGAGCACAGCCCCAGCTCCAGCGACCCCATGGCGTGCAACTCCCCACAGTCTCCGGCCGTTTGGGACACACACGGGCCCTCCAGGCCGCACAGCCTACAGCCACAAAACATCAACACGACGCCCTCTAACTTTTTGGAAAGCTCGGGGTCCTGGTACGCGTCGGCCGGCAGCTCGGTGGCCTCCCACCTCCAGACCCCCAACTCGATACAGCACTCGTTGGCTCTCGGAGCGGGGACGTTATATTGAGAAGCCTGTTGTTCATTTCAAATATTTTTTTCCTTCTATGGGACTCGTGTTCACATTTCAGGGGAATATGCAATGTATTTGATGACAGTCATAGAAGAAACGTGTATAATGTGTAAATGTGTGCATGTAATTTATTGCATTTTTGTAAGACTATTAAACGTTTAAATGGACAATGGAACTTTGGAACCTCCGGCCTCTGCAGTCTCTTGTTATTTAAGCCGCATATTTACTCTGAAAATCTCTGCAGACTCATAAATAATATTTTTGAGCCTCAAGGGACTTTTAAGCCTGCAAATCACAGCTACTCACAAGATCCATTCAGAAAATGTTGTAAACATAACATTTGTTTTTTGTTTTTTTTTCGGCCGGATTCATTCCGGAATTGTTTCCTCTTATTTTCTGTCTTGTGAGAAAATTGCCAAGTATATAAAAATGAAAAATATCGTTTTTAAAGACACACTTGCCAGTTCCCTTCTTTAAACATCAGTGTTCAATTATTGAGGGAAACGATCAATTCTTTTAGCCACACACTGGTCTTCTTTTTTTTTTTTTCAAACGTGGGTGCTCACAGAGAACCTCAACTGTAAAACTCTGTGTGAACGCATCTTATATTTTGGGATTTAAAACACATCTTCACCAGATGAAGATCTTGATCTATCTATTCCTTTTTATTAGTTTTGAATTGTTCCAACGCTTCACATGCACCTCAGTCAGGAGGCTGATGGGTTGCATCAGTTTCCTGCAGCCTGTTGCAGCAGCAGACAGTCTGCAGTCTCCCTCTTTGTGTCCCCTACAATTAGCCGCTTTGAGTGGCAGAGAGGAGGCGAGGGGGGCGGCACGGAGATCTGAGACAATCCGCATTCCTGTGGGGGTAGACCGGCTCCAGAGCTCTGCCACTCCCGGCCGCAGCCCACCTTCCGGGTAACATAAAAAAGAAAGAAAAATCCTCCACAGTTCCACCATGTTATTAGCAGTCAGTAATACCACCGCTGCCACTGCAAAACCGCTAAACAAACCGTGACACTGCGAGACACAGTGGAGGATCTGAAATGGATCTAATTGAATTTGCTCGACCATAATGCAAAATAATATAAGTGTTTTGTTTTGTGGGTTGTTGTTTTTTGTTTTTTTGTTGTAAGCATGATGCACCTCCCTTTTCTTCTCCTCCTCCTCATACGAACACAGGGGTGCATCTGACCCACACTGACCCATGCGTGTCACCGTTTCCACCTGACACACTATCCTTGTATCCTGATTGCAGCCTACCGAAATCACGCACACGCATGCGCGCGCACACACACACACACACCAGAGCACGCTCTTGTACGTAAATGTGCTCTGCGTGTTGGTGCGTGGTGCCAAACTTTCTCCTGCTGGGAGCTAAATGGAACGGTCCCAGAGCGCGTGGGTCACCATAGATTCACTAATTGCGCATACACGCGCATTCGTGTGTCTCGCCCCACCTCACACCTATGTGTGTTTACGCACAGTAGTGTATGCCTCGCACTCTCTCTCACACACACACACGCTAGTGGTGCCATTATATCGAGAGCCCCCGTTTATTTCCAACCGAACATTTTCCACTCAGCCAGTTTCCCCCGTTTTGCAAACCGAGTGAAAATGATGACAGTTAGTTTTACTGGACAGCCTCAACTGTAACACTCCACAATAATTATTCTGCAGGATTAGGGCCCTATTATCATAATCTGGACATTGACAATTACCTATAATTTGCAAAGATGCGCTTGGTTCTTGATTGCAGAGGGGCTTTTTTTTTTCAAACTCACCATCACTAAACAGTGACAGTAATAACAGCTAATTTTGCAGGCAATATATAAGAGCTTACCGGGGTGTGCAAACACTTTCCCACCTGGATTTGCTTATTCAACCACCGGCGGTGAAAGCGTGCAGAGCTTGTTTGGGGTTTATTGGGAAGCGGATGAAGGTAGGATGTGTCTCTGATTCTCTCTCCCGTTCCGTGGATACAGTCAGTCAGAGGTGGCAGCGGCTGCTACGGAGGCACAGGGACACTGGATTTTTAACAGAGAAATTCTAAAAGAAAGAAAAATATTTGTAGTATATGTGGACGCTGCGGGTGTGTTGCTTTAGGAGGATGCGGAGTCTTGCCAGGTGCTTTTATGTAAGAAGGATGGCGGAGTGTGCCCCCCCCCCCCCCCCCCCCCCCCCCCCCCCCCCCCCCCCCCCCCCCCCCCCCCCCCCCCCCCCCC
>CAAKHB010007281.1:272405-295266 GCA_901007665.1 Aeoliscus strigatus
GCTTCTGTGCCCCCCCCCCACCCCAAACACACACACACACACACACACACAAAGTCCCGACCACAACTCTCTCCTGGCCAAGAATCTTGAAACCAGAAGTCTAGAATCAACAAGCTCACACCGCGATACCATAAGAGCGTCAGTGAAAGGAGAAGATACAGTGTGTTATTGTATTTAATACCACAATCTTATAATGGAAGGAGCGTCAAGGACATTCGTTGTAGGAACTAATGACTGCACGGAGTCTGGTCCCTGGGAACGTGAGCGCTGCTGATGAATGGATGACTCAGACTGAGGTGGACAACAGTGTTTGTATTTGTTTGAGGCAGACAACCACCTGACAACCACCGACATGCAACATCAATAGGAAGCTCTCAAACCATGGTGTGTTTTCCTCTGGTTCTTTCCACAGTTCCACTAAGTGGGCAGAAAAAGTGAATGATGTGTTTGTTATCACAGTATCCAGCTCCCAGAAGTCAATCATCCACCACAAGGAGACAAAGAATTGATGAAATTCTTATTCTGATTTCATGATTTAGGTTTGGTTATGTTACTCGGTCTTGTGCATAAATACCCAGCTTTTTTTTGTTCAAAGAACGGATTTTTGGAAGAGGATTATTTTTTCCCATTTAGTGAAGCACAAAAACCACAAAATATTTGAAAAAAAAAAATGTCATAAATAACCACCAGCCTGCTGCCTAAAGTCTCACACTGGGATTTATTAGCTTTCAGAGCAAAATTAAACAAGTCGGCTTTTACATAACCTCCTCAAAATGGCGGTCATAAATGATCACACGATAGTGAGCGCTGCTGGTGTGTAACGGTGTTGTTCCTCTGCTGCGAGCAGAGTCATGTAAAGTGAGTGCTGAGGGACAGATCACACTCTGTTCTCTTGCGTGCAACAAATAAACACCGCTGGGCGCGAGATGGATCGTGCGTGGTGAAACAGGATGTTTGAATTGGAGCAAAGACACCTGAAACATGAACATTACAAACATTGTCTGACTCATTCATCTAGAGGATTTTACAGCAGTCTGATGAATATCGCCATCATTCTTTTATGCCTGCTTTGAGGAACTATCATCAACCAGGCATGATACTCGCTCTACAATGACACATGTCCCCGGTTTGAGCCAAAAACAACCCTGCTGGGAAGGACAGGAAATGACAGTGAGTGTTTTTTTTTTGTTGTATCAAAGTTGCACGTGTAAACAGCTGTAAACAGCGCCACTTTAGAGGCTTTAGGCCACCGACTTGCTGATAAAGACTGCAGATCTTCCTCATCTTTGCATTTGTCACATGCAACTGCTTGGATAAAACTGTTGGTGTCGGTATTTGTAAGTGAATCATTTCACAAAAGGAAACACTCGGTCTTGTCTTGTCCAGAAGAGATTGAGTCACTGTGGCGTTAGAGGTCTGCAGCAGAGTTTGGGAGCAGTCACCAGACGATGGAGACTCATACATGCATTATTTACTCTCTCAGGTGAGTGAACGTAGACAGACCACTTTATGGACTTAATGGAAATAAAGCCAAGCGATCCCAGATCGGAGCTGGGTACATGAAAGTGATCAGGTTTTACAGGCATGAATGGTTGTGGAAAGTTAGAGGTACAACTTCTCTCGTCTTCCTCACAACGACATCTTAATGTCACCTCCGTTTGTTATAGCATCAAATCATTCAAGACAAAAACGTGCACCAGCATCAGCATGTTCATGATGTGTTCTTTGATTTTTAAACCCCATTCCAAAAAACATGGAGGTTATAATCTTATGTTTTTAAATTTCCTCTGCTTTGTATTTGAAATAGTGTCTAAACCGAGGAATCCACCACTGAACAAGCTGATCTTCCTCCAATAGTGATAATTGGTTCCTTCAAGCCTCCGTATTAGAATGCGGTTTACTACAGCGACAGCTGTTTCTTATTCATCTCCTACCGATATGTGCCAGAACTTCAAAATCAAAAACATAAAACAGCTTCTTTTTTTATATAGCCAAGAGCTAATTGATATTTTTCCACAGCCATCATCTAGTAAAGTTCTCTCCCAGCCTTAAACTTTTAACATTGCAGTTGCTGTAGACGAGACATGACGTCATGGCAACAGGTAGCCCCATTTGCTCTTTAATCATCAAGATTGCCATCATAATGGCCGAGTGGGCCACTGGTTCACAAAAGAAGGGCTCTCTGTGCACAGGAGGGAGATAAGATATTTTAATAGTCTGGAAACAGGGAGGATGAGAACAGTGTTCCCTTTTATTTTGATGATCTCAGATAAGATGGTGCTCAAAGTTGCTGGCTGGAATCTGGAAGTTTCAATAATAGAAACAAAACCAGAAGTAAAGACACAACCACTGATGCCGCTCAGACCGGGAGTCCCAATAAAATGATCAGTTACATATTGACACCATCACCGATAAGCTGCCAAAACACAATCAGCTCCGTGTCAGCACCTTCTCTGCTCCCCTTCCTCTTTTGGCCTCAGCCTCAGCATGCTGGATGCTTCGGTGTCAGCCGCACCGGTTATTCCTCTAATCCTAAACAGATTGGCTTCTGCCACAGAAGAAAACCCTCAGTCTGGCCGTCTCCTTGGCGCTCGCTCCGCAGAAACCCCATTAATAAGCAGCACATGGTGATAGGTTGTGGAGTGGATTATGAGCCTCGCAACGCATGTGGTCCACTGGCTTTCAGGGACACACTTCCTGGTGAGGAGACGCAACTGATCTGCGCTGTTCTGACTTTTACAGCTTCCCCGGCAATAGGAGGACAGTTGTCAGTCATTCCTAATAATTGCTCCCCTAAACAGCAGAGTCAATGGCTTTCTCCCTGTACAGAACACTGCATAGAAACTCATGCGGCGGGCTGAACGTGTAATTATCAAACTTGGAGCTGCTTATTAAAATGAGAAAGAGGATAAGGCGATTGTGTCTCCTTTCTTTTTTTTCTGTTGCTTTGCACAATGGAGTAAGTTGTGTCGCCGAAATCATAATGAGGAAGAAGGATCTGTGAGGAGGAGGAGGACAAGAGAGGGAGGAGGCGCAGAGGGAGAGAAAAGGGGAGAATGTGGATAAAGGAGACAAATTCACACATTTACACCAAGACACATCTGCATAATAGTCACCGAGAATAATAGTGAGGTAACCATAGTCTTCTCTGTTCAAATGATGTGTCGGTAGGTGGTATGTGTGTGTGGTTCTGTGTGTGTGTGTGTGTGTGTGTGTGTGAAGTCTCAGAAAGTCTACAGCTGCAAGGCCAGATCTGCCTCTATCGTTTGTGCGCTCTCTCGTTTGCCAGAGGTGAAAAGTGGACAAAATTATCCAAGAATTCCAGGCGATTAATGTGTGTGCGTCCGTGTGCGATGAACGATGTCCTGAATCAGGAGGAAAGGGTGAAAATTACACCGCTGCACGCATGAGGACGGTGGGTGCGTGCAGGTGTGAGAGTTTATTCATGTCAACTAACACCTGAAAGAGAGACAGGCCTCACTGAATGCCTGCTAGATCATGGACAACATGAGGATAACACACCTTGTGTCCGACATTCAGATCAGACGTCTCCCTGAGAATCAGAGAAGGCTTTTGTGATTGGGTCCATTCTCATGCAATGTTTCCTGTTTCAATATTCAACAAGGCCTTTTTCCAATCGGTCCTTAGAGCGACTACTGCAACTCGAGAACCCCGGAGAACAGACACTTTTGGTAAAAGAATGGAGCTGACATTTTACAGAAATGTTTGGAAGCTTCCAGTTTGTTTGGCATTCAGACATCTTTTCTTTTTTTTTTTGGCGCACACAAATGGGCTGCAGAGGGACGGGGTGAGAAGTGGAGCTGACTCCATGATTCACAGTGATATTGAAAAAGCAGGAAAATACAGAAATACAGAATTACCTCAGTGCACCCACCCCCGTATACACATGCACCCGTGATCCAAAAATGCAATTGCCCTGCAATTTATGTTGCACTGTGCTATTGTTTGTAGTTAAAACAAATTCTCAATAAAGATTTACAACACAAAGACATTTTTAAAACTGCCATGAAAAAAGGTCTAATTTTGTTGGAAAAGAAAAGGTCTGTGCCCGTGTTTATGTTGGTGCATGTGCAGAACGGATCGTGCTTCCAGGTACAGATCGGGCACCGACAAGTATGATAAGCGCAAGTATGTGAGCGGGCAATTGGGCGTATGAAGGGGCAGTTTGCATCATTTACAGTGAACAATGAAAAGGATTTTAAATTTTTGGAGGTTGTTTTTAGCTTGTTCGGGGCTTGAGTCCATATTGTATTTACCCCCCAAAATAAACAGCTGTGTGAGCGTTTGTGACGATTAGCCTGCATGAAGAGGTGAACACATGAACAGCGCCCAGTGCAGACACACACATCACTAGCTACATCCTAAAACATTTAGTCTCGTGCATTTGGATGATAATTATATTTCATTTCATCAGTGCATGGCTTTAAATGTGTTTCCAGTCATGTTCACAGCAGAGAGGCTTTTATGTGTGTGTGTGTGTGTGTGTGTGTGTTTAGGCTTATGTCTGTACTAGAGACGCTATGAACAATGGGACTAGTTCATCACTGCCAGTGCTGCCGCCCCCGAGGCCAGAGAAGCGTTGGCTCGACAGCCGCTCATACAGACGACTGGCTGGCACGTTCAGGGAAGATGATGATCAATAAAAACCAATGTGCTGCGTTCTAGAATGAATGAATGTGTCTGTGATACGACCACACATTCACTGCTTGATGGTGTCACACCTAAATGAAGTGACACCATCAAGTGTGTAGCTGACAACAACACACACCTGCAGCTCAGGACACACACACACACACACACACACACACACACACACACACACACACACACACACACTGGCAGCGAGGTGAATCCTTTATGATGTACGACAACAGTCGGTAGTGAATGTTTGATCATATCAGGAAGTTGGTTTCCCAGTGATCGGCTCATATGTGTATCCAACCAAAAGTAATAATAAAATTCCTGTGTCCAGACACGCCTACAATCAAATTAGATGGGCTCAGTCTGATCACTGGTTTTTGAAGGCAAACTTCCTATGCAAAGGTGACGACACCTTCTTTTTTAATGGATTTTTAAAATAGGAAAATACATTTGGTGTGCAAAGCACGTTTGTGTTTTTGTGACAGAAGAACAGCCTTTGTGTCGAGTTAAAAAATCAGACATAATCAGGTTGTTTTTGAAACTTTCCTCAGGAGGGAGATTTTATTTCATTACTGTGTGAAGCTCACCTCTTCACACCGCTTCTCTGTCCGATGTGCAGCACGACGGCTGATTTGAATGCTTATTGTTCTGAGCTGTGAATGTGAACATAATGGAAATGAAGACACGTTTTACCAAACAGGTCAATTTAGAAAAATGGATTTCTCTGTCACTTCTTGACAAACTTTCAAGTTTTTCTAATGTGTGAACCACACATGTGTGAATTATGTGGAACGTGCTATAAAGCATTTGCATGTGTGTTTAGTCATGAACGTTTATGGTTCTGTAACCTTGTAAAATAAACTGCAACAATACCATGAATGGGCATGTCAGCATGGATATTCTTTTATTCTACCTCATCTCATCCACCATACCTTGGGATTAACCGGAATTATTTCAGTATTTCGAGCCTCTGCATCCTGATAGACAAGATGATCCGTACAGAAACGTCTTTTGACCTGTATTTCACAGTATCCAGAAAGTGATGAAAAATGAGAGGAGATCTGAGAGAGACAGATAAAGTCATACAACACACCAAAGGTGTTCATTTGTCTGGTGATCATACTGATAAAGCCTTTGTCACGCAAGTCATCTGTTCCTAAAAATACGTCCTTTAACATCAAGTTGCTGTGAGCAAAATGCTTCAGACCGCATGGCAGCGTTGAATACTATGTTTTTAATACTTTTCTGTTTATATGAGGAGTTGACATCAGCTTATGTCTTTTTTCAAAGTGGAAGGTATCGCACTCGTCCACTCATCACACGTCCAGAGTGAACCCTTTTGAACCTTGTGTATACATTTAAAAAGGAATCCACGTTTATGTAAGACACCTACCCATTTAAATAGCAGCGTTATACAAGTATAATGTGTATCTTTTACTTAATGTGTGTAAGAAACTCACATTGCATTCACCCACTATCTTTGTTCATTTATTCTTATATTTCCCTTCACTGAGGTTGCATCAAACGGAGGAAAGCGGCAGTATAAAGCACCGGTTAGGATGAAAGAGAATTTCTAATCATGCCAAACTCCAAATTCCAGTGGAGTCCAAACATATGTATATACAGAGAGAGCACACAAATAGACGGTAATGAACATTTTTCTCTGGCTCGTTTTTACCTTGGTGTTTTTTTAGCCAGCAGCTGCAGTTCTAAACCCTCGATGTGCATGGGAACTTGTCCTTTTTCCCCTGCAGCCCCCCACCCCCCAATCCACTTCCTGCTATCTCTAGGGCCAATCTAAAGCTGCGCTATTACAAGTCCTGTACTCGGTGTGTTGGCGGCCGATTTAGAACATCAACACCATCAATCAACCCAGCGATGGGGCCGACCAGCTGGCTGAACCATCCCGTCCCCCTGCCGGACAATTTGTCATCAAACAAGGCCCGTTGCATTGATGAAACTCCACCCAAACCATTCTCCTCTGTTACTAAAAACCTATTTTGATGACTTTTTAAACTCGCCCTTTCAACTACTTCCTTGAAGCCCAGACATCTCAATTCACAACAAAAAGCTTTGCAATTGTTTTCTTTCTGTCCTGCCATATGAGAATAATTGGACACTTAAAGACAGCCATGCTACATGACTCACTTGGGTTTGCTTTGACTGATGGTTTTGCAATTGAGCAGCCGCCTGTTTTGTCCAAACCTACGGCGATTCATTTAGCTGGAAAAGTAAACTGTCCAGAAGTCATTACAAATGTTTCCCCCCGCTGCTTTATTCACAGGGTGGGTCATTATCCAGCCCAATATATAGGCAACAAATAAACTAATAAATAAACACGCAATGGGGAAACCATGAGTCACAGTTACCCTGATGACATCCACAAAATATTTGATATTACATACGCCATATACTCTGGCAACAGTAACAGCCAAAACTTTAATTATACATACAAATCAAGGGGAAAAAAAATCAATAAACACAAACGAACGCTTTTCCACAAACTAATAAAACAAAATCTAGCATTCAAAAAAGTGACATGGTGCAGATTTGAAAGACAAAATGACTTTGGAAAGTGTATGTAAATAAAAAAGGACCCCAGCCGTACACGAGACAAAACGCTTTCTAAAATACTGACTATGATGTCATGGATTCCTCCTCACCCCTCAACACACACACCAGCAAACCCACGCACACACACACACACACACACACACACTTCACCCTCTTAATTGCTTAAGTGTTCCCTGTCCTGCCTTTCTTTCGTTTGCGCTCAATTTCTGAGCCAGCTGGAAGGCCCCTGGGGGCTCGGAGGGGGCCTTAGAGTTGTCCAAACACCCCAAGTGAAGGACCGGGGAAGTTCCTTGCTCTTTTGTCTCTGCCAGAGGAACAAGTGCAGCACAGTGCACAGACTGAGAGTGTGTCTGGAGGGGTCATGATATGGTTGCTCCGTCGTCCGTCGCAGTCACGCTACCATTTCTCCTTCAGCCTCGGCCAGCCAGACATCCAGCTCCAGCTGCACGACCGCCTGCCCTTTACCAGTTTAATCAGCCAAGGTCGCCGACAATCAACCAGTGATGATGCACATCTGTGTGTCTGTGTGTGCAGGCTGGAAGGTACTGAGCGGCTCGGCTTCTTTAAAAAAAAAAAAAACGCTAATTAATCTCCTGCCACGCACACATACGTGCATTTTGTTAAATTTAGATGACCGACTTTCAAGTGTGTGTAAGAGATTAACAAGAGCCTGAAGCAAATCACAGTGAACTCTTCCAACTTTTGGAGTGAAAATGATTTCAGCTAAGCAGAACCATACACCGAACTGGGCAGCTTTAAAAATGGTCACAAGCACTTTATTTGCCTGTAAATAAGTTTCCAACATCCCATTCAAGATCTGGAGTGTTTGATGTCAGTTTTATGAGAGCATGTTTTACAAATGCAGCATGAGCCAAGAGAAACTGTACCTGGCAGTCAGACTGAAAAGGCTTTCCTCACCAGCTCACATCACCTCAGTATTAATGAGCCCAGAAACCGTTCAGACTCAAAGCCAAAGTAGATTACGTGCGGCATGAAGCACAGGCAGAAAATATCGCACGACAAAGCTCTGAGCTCTGACACTGAGCTGGATCCCCAGCTTTAAAAAGAGACTGCTTAAAACGCTTTTAACGTTATAGAAACCCCATCTTGTTTCCATATTTGCATCCTGTTCTTCCGGTTGCAACTGTTCTCAACAAGGAAACGCAAGAGAGAATTTCTTGAGACACAGCGGACCTTTACATGAAATCGATTGTCTCCACTTGCTGCATATGAGCATCAAATGGTGGAAACCGTCTTTATAATTCTTTATTTACATGAAAGCACATTAGGAGCAGATCTACTAATGACTAATGTGTTTTAAAACCAGTACAAGGGATTTCTGTTCATACTGTCTCTGTCAATTCTTATTTTTTAAGGTGTCTATCTGTTTTTTAAGGTGTTCGGTGCTGAATTACTTCCACTGTTATGGCTGCACTTAATTTGAAAAGGCAAACATGCCCATTTTTTCATTTTCTGCTGTGTGAATGCTGGTGCTGTGATGGGTCCCGTGCCATTAAAAGTCCTGCATTTGATCTGAATGATATATTCCTTAAATTTGCCGTTTAATTGGTGTGGCTGAGGACGCAGCGATATCACCACAGCACAAGCATGCAGGATGTAGTCTTATCCTCTACGCTCAATTAAGGGTGATTGTTTTGTCTTTCTCCTGCTGAAACTTATGAAATTGATTATAAACAGAAACACAGGGCGTCTTTGCTGGAAGAATTCACTGAAGTAGAAGAAACAATTAACACAGAGTAATGACTTTACCTTCCTTGCTGTTTTATCATTAACTCTCCCAATACAACAGTAATTACTGCAAAGACAATCTAAACTGATATCAAGGTGGTGGTGTTAACAAGTACTGGAAAAGCTTAATTAAAATAATGATTTTTTTATTATTATTTTCCTGAAAAACACCTGTATTTAAAAGGCATTCCTCATTTGTCAAATTCAGGATGAAGGCTGTCTTGCATCAGTGACACAAAAAAAAGGGAAAAACAAGATGATTTCCTTGTTGTTGAGATGAAAAGCTAATAATTGCAACTCTTTACCTGACTAGGCTGAACAAACACACAACTCTTGACCTCAATGCCAAAGCGAGGATTGTTTCTCCTTCACAACATGAAACCACGGTCGGCAGCAGACCTGACTGATGTCTGAGAGATGCCATGGCTGAATCCAAGCCCAGGTGACCACCAGTGGTCCCTGTCTGCAGCCTCGTCTTGAAGGTCTAACTACTTAATAAGTAGCTGTCCCAGGCTTCCTGAACATAGTCCAGACCCACGGAGGCCCCTTGGAGCGAACGCCCAAAAGCATAAGGAGGGCTTCATTTATCAATCAGACCAATCACAGACTTTTCCGGGGCTTGGGATGGCCACATGTTGGGGATTAGGCACCTGGAATGTGCTACAACCAAATTGTTGAGATTTAGTCGGCTAGAGATTATAGCAAATCAACAACAAATAGACTTGGATTAAGATGCATAAGCAGCCCGATCAATGTGCAGTTAGTATCATCTGTCAATGTAAATTCAACACACACTGGTCATGTATGAGAACCGATGACAGAACTCATGCCCATGTCTGCGGCAACATAAGTCTGCATTGCAAATACGTTTCACCTGAAAGCTTGGAGTAGATAATTATTGTTCCCCAGCCCGCCAACAAGCGCAGGAGCCTGGCTTCTGATTTTCAAAGCCGGAGAGAGGAGCTGTCATCGTCACCTCGGCCATGGCGTGTCAGTCCTGCTCATTTCCATCTCTGCACACAGATGACAGATGAGGGTCTGACAGGTGTCAGAGTGGAGCAGAGCAGGTCTTGTCATTTATTCGCTGAACCCCCAACTGTGGGACACTTTGACACAGGGTGAGAGGGAGCTGTGTCTGTTTCTGTGTGTGACAGATGGAGAAATTTTTAAAAAGAGGAAAAGAACAGAAGAGTGGTGACATGGATGTAACACACAATATATAATTATCCTCTTGAAATATCATCATGTCGATGACCAAAATGTATAAAATCTTGACGAGTTGGGCATATGGGGAGAGAACTAAAGGCCTTTGAGGTCGCTGGCATTTGTCTGTGGACATGTGACATGTGTCAGAGCCCACAAAGCACCATTGTGGTCTCAGGACGCGTCACAGCACAAGAGATGTACTTCAAGTCTAAATCAAAAGCCTGAACAAGCACGAAGACAAGAGAACATTCCACCCTCTTGGTCTAAAATAAGTGGCTGTACATATACCACACATGATTAAAAAGGATGAAACAGAGAGTTGGTATTTATGTTGGAATATGCGCTGATTTCATGCTGCAATGCAATTTGCTCACAGCAGTCAATGAAAATATGTTTCCATTCATTGTGCGCCATCGTAGAAATATAACTGATTTTACACCGAGGACAGCTTAAGCTAATGACTTAGTGTCATCATGAGGATAGACTTTGCAGATAATGGGTACTTCCAATAAGAGTGCTTTTCACAGAGGGGGTTATCACCTGGTGAGAGTGTGTGAGTGCTTTCCACAGGCAGTATAGGGCCGCGGCATTGGACCATGGACACACAGGCGCTACGTTATTAACACACATTACTGGAAGTAAATTAGCATGTAATTTTATTAAATGGTATTTTGCAGGGGTAAAAGTACAGCAGTTCTAATTGGGATTGGGAGTGTTTAACAGAAGCAGGATTACGTTTTAAAAGTTGAAATGATTTAAACAACAACAACAACAACAAAAAAAAATCCAAGGGTGGACTTTCTACCACCTTGGTTGGTTGTATATCTGGGAGCAGAAGTATGATGAATAGTAGGCTGTGTATTCTCCACCTATAGATGTTACAACACAATCTCAATCCACCAATAGAGGTGTCATTGTTCCTCAACTCTAGATATCTACTAGACCCCCCATATTTCATTTCTGCCTCGCTGATAGCATTAATCAGCAGCGTCCTGATAAAAACAAAATATGCAACTTAAGCCTGAGCAGGTCTAAGCCGCCGATTTGGACAGGATTACCTGGAGGCCGGCTGGGACAGGCATCAGATTGTACCGTCATAAAGGGCCATTAGCCTCTTGGCAAACTGTACCTCAAGCCTGAGATGACAGTGCTTTTCAAGACAGACAGGGGGGAAAATATGAAACTTAAATTCTTCATGACAGACTGAATAAGACCCAAAGAAAAATGGATCCAACATAAAAAGAGCTTTTCTTTTCTTTTCATCTCCATTTGATGCCTTACACAAATGGATTGATTTCAATACAGAGTTTTGAAGTGAGATGATCAATATCCTCCACTCGCCGCTGGATAAGTGTTTTTTTTTTTTTTTATGAAAAGGGAGCCTTGGTTTGCACACAAGAAACAATGGAGTAGACTTAGTGACTGGCTGGGATTAAATTTAATACAGGATCTTGACAGACATATCCTGGAAGCGCATTGTGCTCCCTGTAAATTTCCTTGGAGCAAAGCTTACATGTTTTTTTTCTTGGATTTGTCTCATTAACTGCAACGTTAAGTCCCTTAAACCCATGATTAGTGCTTTCTTGTTCATCTCATGGTGTATCTTTAAGCTCATATGTTCTTTTTTCTATTTTTTTTTTTCCAACACTCAACTTCGAGCAGCACGTACATTTTGTTGCAGGAAGAACTGACAATACAAAGTAGAATTGTTGGAACAGGGAGTTGTCTGGACAAAGTGTCCACGGGTTCTACAAGTATTTGGAGAGACAATGCTACGGATAACTGGCTGCATCACTTTCTCTGACATGTGGAGGAACCGGTCTTCTTTGTGTCTTATCACTGGGAGGTTATCTCTCAACTTAGGGCTCTCATAAATGTCAACCTGCTCCATCTGCCTCTCACAGCAAACTGCCCTGAGGTTGTGTTATGAGTCTGTGATAAAGCAACACATGGTAGTGTCCGTGTGCGTATGAGCGTGTGTGTGTGTAGTGGACAAGTCCGGGGGGGTCGCTGACAGAGGTTGGCTTCTGCTGGAGTCGTCCTCTGTCTGTGCCTGACTGTCTCTTTCAGTGTACTTATGGCGGCTGCCGACCCGTTGGTTCCCAGAGGGCTTTGTGAAAAGGCAGAAATGTGATGCTGCTTCTCAGACACAAGTCGTGGTGGAGCCTGTCTGCGCTGAGGAAGCCATGTTGTATTTCCCTTTTGTGACCCTCCCCATCTCCTTCTATTTCTCCTGAGCAGAGAGACTGTAGGCGCCAGGCGCGGTGTAACTGCACTCTCAGGTATGCTGGGCGGACACTGCAGCCCCTTCCCAGGGCTTCACCTGCACCTGAGACTGAGTGACATCGGCTCCAGAAACTGCTGCACCCCAGGGAGGGCAACTCAAAGCCAGACAGTCTGTCACGCATTAATCAAGCTCCTCCATATCTGTAAATGGGACAGAAATTCCCTGTTCAGTATTAGCTTAGCTTGTAGCCTTATCAGATGTTGAAGAATGAAGAATACTCACACACAAATGTGCTTTTGTCAGAAACATTTTAGAATGGATGTGTCTTGTGTGGAGATGTAATGCATGTCACACTTTATCTACTGCTTTACATTAAAATGATAGATTTACAGATTTCTCTTAAAACTTTAACAACAAATTTACGTCGTGCACTTCCTCTGTATTTCTTGGTCCCCGTTCCTCCTAATTTCGTTGCTCTGTCATGTGGATAGACTGTAAAGGATGATTACAAAATAATTTGAAAATAGTATAAGTACGCATAGAGCCTGAGTTGAGGTTTGCTCCATTTGTCAACGGATGACAGCTACAGAGCAATTTTCATTGTGGTACAAGTGGTTTTGTAGGAAATGCGCACTCTCATTCATCTAAAATGCATCTAAGCTGCGGCTGCCGCTTCATTATCTGAGCAGACCACACGGGTCGCAATGTGCATTTTCTTCTTAAATGAAAAATTGTTCCTAAAATTCAACTGACTTGTGTGTATATGTTTTGGGGAGAGCGCAAACGTCTTTTGTGGTGGTGTAGTTGGGTAGAGGGATGGGATGGGATCTAAAAGAGGCTGTGAGGAAGAGCAGCTGTATTTCCTATGCTCTGCTCCACCCATGTCATGTTAACAGCTACTTTACTACTTATTACTGTCCATGTCCAACACAGTATCTAATAATACAGTAGTATTTAAAAAAATCATAAAACATTTTGAATATTTATATATTGAACTGACAAAAAACTCGCTGCCTTTTTCAGTATTGACTTTCACAATACAAAGCTTAAACCAAAACTGTTTCGCCTTTGTATTTGATGTAAACAAGGTGTAGTTTTAAAGACACCATAATGGTGATCATCATCAGATCATTAAACACATAAAACGTGTTCTTGTCATTTTCTGCAACTGAGATCAAATGAAAAAGTGTATGAATAATATTTGAGTGTCACATTGGTTCTTTAATATATGAATATGAGAATGTTTTAAATTAAGTTGGGCGCCAGACAGAAGAATAACTGAAAATAATGGATATTGGACAAAAATTCAGCATATAAATAATAATTTAAATGTCATCACACATATATATGTGTGTGTGTGTGTGTGTGTGTGGGCACGCGCGCATGTCTTAAGTATTTTTCCCTCATATATTGCAACTTTCGTATAGTCCACCAAACTTTCTTTGTAAGAGCTCCCTCCTTTTTTGCCCCCCCCCCCCTTTCTTCTGTTCATGTGTCTTATTTATGACTTAGCTTTCAGTGAAGGTGGGCAGGCAGTTGAATAGCAATGTTTTTTTTGTCAGAGAAACAATACAATGGAACACCATTAACAGGGGAATTAGTAAAAAGGAAAAACAGAAAACACGAGGGAAAGAACTTGTAGACATAAATTCAAGGTCCTGTGTTTATTTCAATATTTTTTCACAAACTGTTGTTTTACATGAAAAAGAGTAAGAAACACTTGGGTTATGATGGTTCAGATGGATGGAAAATTCCAAACCTTGAACACAAGCTCAAGTTAAGATATCTTTTCTATGACAAAAGGAAGATCTAAAACGTAAAATGCCTGTCGTCTTTAAATGTGTTAAAATAAAACAATAATATAATATAATACAATAGAACACCAGCCTTCACTGTATTGTGGCACTTTACTGCGCAGGCAGCGCAATCACAATCCGCCTGAACACCAAGCAACTTCCCACAATTCCTTCGGGCAGCAAGAAGCTACACAGACACAGCGGCTACGAAACGGCGAGTCGGCTAACATGTCAGACAAAAAGCAGACAGTAGACCTGGGGTTACTAGAGGAAGATGATGAGTTTGAAGAATTTCCAGCCGAGGGTAAGTACTATTTATGTATTAACGTCTGTCTACGTGTTATTTCGTTCGCCAACATGAGCATTTACGGTATGTGCTTGACTTGGCCCTGGAACGGTGACTCAGCTAGCTTAGCCATGTTCACGTTAGCATTAACTAAAGAAGTTGTGTACAATGAACTTTCAGCTTGTTATGGTTATTTATCTAGGGCAGTATTCTTGTCAATTACACTCCTAAACGCTCTTGACAATTGTTTTAAGTGATTGCCATCATAAGTCATATGCGGCTAGTGATGCTAGCACCGAGCTAGCAACTCAAAGCTCAGGTTAGACGGGCCATTAATACAATCGATTTATGAAATAAGTAATTTGTATTAGGGAGCCACACCTCCCAGACTTAATTGCGTATTTGTTTTGTTTGTTTGTTTGTTTGTTTGTTTTACTTCTGTGAGCTTGAAGAAAAAAAGTACAAACATGGTTCGTTGTCAGTCCTTTGCTAATGATTTTGATGCTTCGTCATGCTTTTTCAGATTGGACGGGGCTGGATGAGGATGAAGATACTCACGTCTGGGAAGACAACTGGGATGATGATAATGTGGAGGATGATTTCTCAAATCAGCTAAGGTGTTTTAACAGAAATCTGTACTGACTGATAAGAGGGATCTCTCTAGTCAACTAAGATGTTTTACAGGGCACTAGTGTTTTAAACATAATCAACCATCTTTACACCAATACAACACATTCTACTGAACATGGGACTGGGCCGAGTTGTCCCAGTCCCAAGTTAAGTAGAATGTGTCATCACCAATAACTGCTGTATGAGTTAAGTAGTATTATCAACCACAGGATAAACACATCTCATTGATGAGTTTATGTCAAAGAAGAGACATCCCAAACAGACATATGGTAGCCAGAACCCATCTCACTTATGTCTTTGCTTCTTGCAACCAAAATTAATATTACAATAAGTAAGAATTCAAAATAAATTAGTTTGTCAATTAAAAACACATATTACTCTGACTTTATGCTCATCTCAAATTTATAATTTGTTGTCCCACAGTCGCACCATAAACAGAAATATTAATATATCAAATCTGTACCTTTTGGCCGTGACAGTTTAATCAGGATAGTTCACGTGTGTGCACACCCCTGCATCCTGTTAGGTTAGAGGAGAAGCTGACTGACCTCATTAGAAGAACTCATGTTTTACAGAAGTAGCTGTGTACAAACAAATTATATATCTTTCACATATTTTATTTAAACTGATGCCACTGGGCCATCTTTATATTTTTAGAGAATAACACAATGACCCCTCCTTACACACTGTTTGCCTAATCAACTGACAGGTGTGCTGCTGCTAAAAGCAAAGAAGAAAATCATCACACAGCACTCTGTTTGCTAGATGTTGTGTACTTAATATATAATATACTAATATATAATAATATACTTCAATAATTCACAAGTAAGGAAACAGCTTATTGATTCATTCAGCACACTGTTTACCTTTTCATAATTGGCCAACACCAAAACACTGCGTTGTTACATCTTCACGGCTGTCACTCTTCTCATGTAAACGTCATCTACAGTGACTTTTGAACTTCCACGTTGAGCTGCAGTCTGCTGCAGTGGCCGTGAAGCAAAGGGATGCTGCATCCAGCTTCCAGGAATGGGCTAGTTTCAGGAACGTTGGCTTTCACACACAAATGAGAACTGCCTTTTTCATCAGTATTGATATAAGTGACTGGTTAAAGGGCCAACGGGACATAGCCCCCTCCCCAAACACAATAATGCAGAGCTTAACAACTGAAATGCCTTCTATGAGGCAATTCATTGCATGTTTTTTTTTTTTTGACAAATTGACCTGCAACTGGTTTTCATATGCTGCTCAATTGTCTTTTTTACAGTTGGCTGGAGATTATTACATGAATGTACTGTATACTTAAAACAGAAATAACAGAATGTATGTTCGAACGGGTGCACGTCATGTTTGTTCAATATTATGTAGAGAAGTGCACATCAGTTATCAAAGGATGTGCTGTTTTTCAAGCCTTCACTTACAGTTATTGAATAATCAATAATTTAATAGTCGTGCTATTAAGTTGTCTCTTCAAGATATCATTATTGTTAAAGGGCACAGCTGGCATATGAATGTAATCATCACGTCCATAGCTGCATGCATTATGCAATATTTATACGCTTTTTCACTCTAATCTCTTAATGGTTCTCACAATCAATAGCAGAAGGTACTTATGGTTCGACCACCCACCTGTAATCATCTCTGACTTGATCTTTCTATTTTCTTTTCTTCCTCACAGAGCGGAGCTGGAAAAGCACGGATACAAGATGGAGACGTCGTAGTGGCGGACAAGTCATCTCTGTGTTCTGTGAACTACAATGTGGACATTTATATTTGAATATTAACGGCTGATCGCAAAAGTTTTCAGGATTTCATTTGTTTCTTTTTGTAAAAAAAATATGGTTTAGAGTAAAGTGTTTGAAGAAAACAAGCCTTTTTGAGTGTTTTGTGTTGAGTGTTGAACATTCTTTATCATATGGGATAACGTATATTCCCGGTCGTGTCACCTAAATAAATCGGTTTGCTTTTCTTTTTTTGCCATCATTTCAGAATTGCAAAAAATATGTTTTAATGAATAAATCACAAGCGCCTTCTTGTTCCACATTTATCCAGTTAAACCACAGGCTAATTTTAAACAGAGCTAGAATGGTCTTTACCAGAAATCCTGCCCATGACTTTGTTTCACGCATTCCCAGAACTCCTCCTATTCTTCCTCGACTTTACTAGAATTGTCTTTGCACTTCTGAGTGTTTGTATGCAAGATTCGACGTCCGACACACTTGTGACCTCAGCTCACCTACCAGCTGTAACGTGCTGTACGCCAAAAAATATTCATTTAAAATCCAAACTGATATTTATGATCATTTCATAACCATACTCCTATGTAGGCCTGTGTGTACAGCTGTGTGAGGGACAGTGTACACAAGGTTTATACCAAAAAAAATACAACGCAAACAAGTGTGTGGTGCATGCTGCAGACACACACACACTTCCTCTGCACCGTGCTACATAACTGCCCCCTTCCCCTTCAGCCCCACAGTGCAGGGCCGAGTCCCTGAAGGAGAGATTATCCACTGCCGTGTTTGTCAGGGGCAGGGAGGGGGTCTCAGCATGGGGCTGTGGAGCCTGCCTTGCCTGGGCCTGCCCCTACTGCCAGCCAGGCCCTACTCTTCCGCTTGGCACAGCAGGGAATCTGGTACTGAACCAGAGGCCAATTTATCCGCGCCACACTCCCTCTGCAAAACGATTTCTCACAGTGTTTTGTCGACTCTAAGTCGCAGGGTCCTAATGAGGTGAAATGGATGCCAGTATGACTGAGTCTGCAAAAACCTGCCTGAAAACATTCATCCTCCCCCAAGACTGAAAAGTAACTTACAGGCATCCTTAAGCAATATTTTTTACGTCCAATTTCTATAACTAAAAAGCTAAAAACCTTTCGAAAAATATCCTTTTTTCTTAGACCAAGTTTTAAAACTCTGCATTCAGACAGTCACATTATCTTCATTATATTGTCAGTCACCCAGAACGATCTGACATTTGATTCATAAACTAAAATGTCCTTTGGCAAAGAATCCTAAATAAATGACTTTAATCCAGATAGCTATTAATTTATCAATAAAAATAATCATGATTGATTGATGGACTTTAAAACGATAACCTGTGTGTTTCATATTTCTTCCTGCGTTGTACAGAGAGTTTGTTGAGGTGTATGAAAGTTGAATGCAATAAGCGTAAAAGTGTCTTAAATTCATCTAGATTATAGACTAGACGAGACTCCACTCAGACAGACAGATTCTTTTGCTCTCCTCTGGGAAAAATACAAAATTTTTGTTGACTACTAGTTCTTATCACAATCAGGTGCCTCACCCCACCCAGCATCTCCCCAGGTTGCACAGCTCACATCGTGAGTGACAGACGTCTGTCCAGCTGCTACGGATACACACTCACATATGAAAATCAATATAGTGTTGGTTGGTCCTCCAGGAAATAAAGCACTTTTATTAATTCATACAAAGATATTATAGACAGATGAGATGTGTTTGTGTGCTTTTATGCTGAGGGCCCTGGGCCAATTCTGAGCGTTGTGAAGTCAGTGAAGTGAGAGAATCGGTAAGTGAGAGCAACAGAGGAGGACCTGTGACCATTTTGTTTGTGCTGAGAGCGTAAGATTGTTCCCTTGTGTTTGACACGGAGAGGCTCAATAGGCCTTCAACATTCAACCCCGCACAGATCACCAGGCGATTTTCAGGGGTGCCGCCCTTGTTTTTTTTCTTCCCATGTGATCGTGTCTTTATATCATGCACGCTTTTTGTTGTGTCTTTGTGAACTGCGTGATTCCGAGTGACACACACCGTGGCTTATATTGACAAACCCGCACAACATCCTGACGGGAGAAAGACATAAGATGTCTGCTCGGGTTCTTTGTCCGAGTTTAGTCTGTATTTAGAAGACTCTCACCAGATTATATTACACTTAAGACCATTTGGAAAACTACTGAAAAGTCGTGAAGCGTCTTTGTGAAAGCATTTTCCTATTTGCAATTCTTCCTCTGCCCACGCACTTCTGAGACCACATGACTTGACGCAAAGGGAGCAGCCAATGGAACTGCGGCGAGGACTATTTCATAACAATTCATGTTGGGAGATGGCAGATCCATTGTTCTCAGAGCTTCTCACATGCTTGTGGGCGAGAGTCCCCGCTGTGTCTACACTGAAGAAACACACCAGCCTCCGAGCCTACATTTTCCTGCCTTTTCTGCACACGCTGGATGCTACTCTGACCATTCTATTCCGCCCGAAAAGCCTGCTCGCCTTACTTCTCCCCTCGCCAATCCCCCTCAATGATGAACCGGAGAGAAGACGGCGCTGTCGCTGCACAGCTTGGAAGCACACAGCTGCTACTATAATAGCCCTAATTGCACGATTCTTTTGTCGGGCTGAAATTAGCAGCGGGGCTACAATACTACTACTAAAAACCCCAAAGACCTCCACGTAAAGATGGCAGGGAGAGAGTTAATAAAAAAAAAGACTCTGAGGTTCATACCCCAGTGAGACTGCCAGCCCACTGCCGAATGGCCCACACCTGCACACTCGCACCCCTGCCAAAGTAAACACAGATAATAAGGTATAATTACTTTAGAAAATAATAACGAGGAGCAACCCTCCAGACCCCCCTGCTCCTGGTGACAAAGGGCTGCCTGTTTATTGTGGGGGGTGAAGCAGCCCCAAAGGATGCTGGCGAGTGCCCTATCAAAAGACCCCAAGGCTCCTCTGAGGGTCCCTTATAAGACAACCATCAGCGTCAAGGAGGACGGGGGCTTTCAAGTCTCTTCTACCCCAACTGCCTCAATCAACCAGCATGAGATGACCTCCACTTCATTCTTCATTCTCATTAAAATGATCCTGTTTATTTATCCGGAAGTTTATTCCCCCTTTTGAGAGAAAACCCAGGATATGTTCTGCTTCAAAACATTCCAGTAATACAAAGTTTACGTAGAATGTGTGGAATTAAACCCATGTATTCACTGCAAATACAGATGTTCCGGTCTCCTCTGTGTTTGCAACTAAAATGTGGTTGCAGTCAAAGAGTGCATGAGTGAACATGGTGTGTATGTCTGAAAAGAAGTGAATTTAAAAAAATGAATGAGAGAAATGAGAAATGAATTTATCCTCATCAGCATCACCAGAACCATTCCACCTTCAGTGACACCATGTTCCAGATATAGGTCATCACGGTAAGGACAGTGTAAAACAAAATGAGAAAGATTCTCCACCTGCTGTCAATTCCTTCATTCTGTAGCTTTCGGGGGTGTTTCCGAATCTGTCCTGGTCCAAGTATTTGTGTTCTCTGCTACACAACTTGTGTCTCATTGAAAGATTTCATACATATATGCCTCAGTACTGTAACTGTTGACCTGGATACCATTTGCCTTCAAATGTAAAAATATGTCCACAATATATGGAATGAAATGGGTTGAAATAGGTCTGTATACTGAGTATACAAGTGTTCCATGTAGAGTAGAATGTGGCGGCAGTGTGGCGTAGTGGTGGAATTGCTGAGCACAGAATAACATGGATAAAGTGCAGGCCTCCTTCTGACAAGACATTATGACTTTGATTTTGAGAAACAAATGTCTTTGCTTTAACCCCGCGGCATTGAGCACCATTCGGACCTGCAACTTTTGCACTTACATGGAAATATTTGAGCCCACCTAGTTCCACATATAACGAACAGATGCAATTCTTGGGTTATGTTTCATGTCCTCCTGTGATGTGTTTTTTTTTTTTTTTTATGAAAGCCATCACAGCTTAGCTGAGAATGAAGATAAACACATGTGAACGTGACACTGGTTGGTTGAGACAGTGTGGGATCACGCCGTGGCCTCACCGTCACTTAAACCTGTCCAGATCATAACCCGATCTGACACGCTGGCACACAGAAAGAAACAGATGGGTATGTTTCAGTTTAACACTATCCCTGGTGGTTAGGTAACTATGAAAACACCAGAGTTTGGGTTGATGTCAGGATGGATTAGGACTGCCTCCTACCAGCCATGCCACTTGACAACACGATCCATCTCGCTGGACTTTGACAGATCAAGGTATAATTTCTTACTAGCACAAGGTAGAGTTAGAAATCGGACACATTTTGTGGCTAGAATCGGTGTTGTGGAGTAACTAGTTACATGTACATAATTTGGCTACATTACTGGCCATCAATGTGTACTTAAATTGCAGTAATATATGAAAATGTTCATTAATACAATTTTTGTTACATCTGAACAAATGATGTTACAACAAATGATATTGTTTTTGTATTTTGCCTGTTTTTCTTGTGCACTCCACAGGTGAATGAAGCACTTTCAACCAGTTGACAATATTCATTCAACATTCAGAAAAGACATACAAAACTAATCAAACATAATTTGTTACTTTGATGAAGTAAACTGCTGTTATACTTGAACAAAATGTCATGACATGATGAATCTGTCCTGATGAGTGTCCAGCCTTCCTGCACGAGCATCCAAAGTACAAACTGTATATTTTGTGCATCTATTTAGCAGACATCTTGACGCTGGCCAGTTTGGGGGGTGGTGTGTTGCGTGGGATTCATTCCCAGGGCGTCATTAAACCACTGGGGCAACCAAGCCGAACGGCCCTGCGAGCATGGCACCATGTTTTTATCTGTGACTTCTGTGGCAACAACACCCCCACCGTGTTGTCCTCCTGTACACGCATGATACCTGGCAATTAGTTTGTTTTGTATTTGCCACTGGTTTTAACCCCCCCCCCCTGCCCCATCCCCCACCGCCTTCCTCTGCCAAACCTCAAATGTTTGAACACACCGCATCATCCACCTGTCCTGTTGCACTTAAAAGCATTGAACAGTGAAGGAAGAGGAATTAACAGGGGGACAATTTAGCCACCGGAGAGGCTTTTTCCGCCAGAGCAACAAGGCACACTTGATGTTATTATCATCTCTGGTGAATTATCAGTCCTATGATAATTGTAATTAATCAATCATCAGGCTCACTCATGCGGTCCCATGAACCCCAGCATCGCTACGGATCACCCTGAGCAGCACTGACCTACGAGTGCACATCTGCGACTTACAGCAGCATCTACAACAGCTTCTTTAAATTAGATCTCAGAGTGGAACAATGCAACTTGTGTGTCACTGCGTCTGTATGATTGCTTCATGAGGGAGGGAGATCATTGCCGCAAGTTCTCTAGAGACCTCAAACGATTCAGTTCCATGTTAACGTAAAAATGTTGCATGACAATCATCCTTGCAAATCGCATCAATCATTTTCATCACATGCAACCAGAAACCTCACCACCTCACTGTGTGGCTGGGTCCCAAACAATACTGAGTAAGAGAGAACAGTGACAGACAAACTCATTAAATAGGAACAAACATTCTTTCTCCTCTCTCTCTCACACACACACACACACACACACACATGCCTGGATAGGCAGGGTGGGAGGCCTTGGCCCAACCACAGTCGAACTGGTCCCAGTCCCAACAAGGAAACAATTAATCATGTGTGAGCGGCTGTCTGAGTGTCTGCTCTCTGGACAACAACAACACTCAGCCATTTATCTCCCCTCGAGGCAGGACGGCCAGCCAGCACAACACGCAGGCATGCACTCTCTCATCTTCACACACTCGCAGATGTGCAGGGAAACAGCACACGCACCAGTGTACCAATGTGCATCAAAGCACACATGCAGAGTGCAGGCAGAGATGTATGGATGGAGTGGAAGCACCAGACACACATCAACGGGGGGG
>CAAKHB010007281.1:296635-321019 GCA_901007665.1 Aeoliscus strigatus
CCCCCCCCCCCCCCCCCTCTCTCTCTCTCTCTGTGTCTCTCTTCCAGCCCAGGTGGCAGTCTGACAGGAAGAGGAACAGGAAAGGACTTAAAGATTTGCCGCTCTCATTCTCCTTCAAAGACAAATGCCCCTCTGATCATTTCCCACAATGCCTGTTGCACATGCAGGCCTCTGTGATCAATGGCTATGAGAAAGCACAGGAATCTGACAGTCAAGCAGGGGAGGAGGAAAAAAAAAAAATAAGAGATGAGAGCCTCCTCACACACACACACACACACACACACTCCTCCCCACTGCACCCCCCGTCCTCCCCGCTCCCTAGTTCCCTCGACCTGGTTGCTCTACATTTGCGGGAAGCATCTGGGTTCATTTATCCCAAACCCAGGCAGGCCTGAGGACCCCTGTGCCCTCTCGGGTTGCAGGGTCTGAGCGTGCTTCAGTGTGGGCCCTTGTTGTTGTGGAGGAGAAGAGCTTGAGCCTGCCCACTCGCCTGTCTGGACCATCTCAAAACTCCCATCCACCCTTTCCTCTGCTTCGCCAGGCCCCCGACCCATCCCAGATGTCCCAAAGTATGGTTAGTGTAGGACTTCATCTGAACTGAAAGACACTAAACAGATTCCTCCAGAAGCTACAGCAAAGACAGCCCCTCTTTGAGGTTTCACTGGATGGAAAAGAGTGTGCAAAGGAAGCAAAGCTGAATGAATGTGGTTGATATCAGCCATATGTTTGTCTCACATGTTTATGAATGCACACATCAGCACTTGCATAACGAGACAAGCGGATGTACACTACATCCGTCATGTGTGCGCAGGAAATGCTCTCTCATGTCTGCAGACTGCAGGTGGTACGACTGAGAGGTCCATTCGACCTACTGTTTGGTATAATCCGCAGTCCACTCCGAGCTAAACGTCAGTCCAGGTTATCACAGTGACCAGCTGAATGGAAGCAGAGTGACTCTGGCTGGATACTTAAAGGCACCGAGAAGTTGTTCAAACACCCAGTTATTGTGGCATAAACAAAGGCGACATGTCACTCGCTATTACAGATATGGTGTTTACAAGAATGCCACTTTAATGCAGTGCATGTTATGTGACAAAGACAAAGTATGAGGCATTGTTTCTTTGTTTGACAGCACGCATACAGATTGGACTCCACGGTTTCTGCTAATAGGCTCCGTATATGACAGATAAATAAAGGATATAATAGGATTAATGTACAAATGATGTTCTTCACATTCAAGATCATTCTGAAAGATGCACCGAATGTCAAAACAGATACGAGGCACATTTTCTCCTCTCGTAAATCAGCCTATTTAAAACATTAGAGGGATGTTTTCAATTAGACGGACCACCACAACGCTGTTTTCTCTCATCATTTGTCCTTTCGCCATCTTATTGTCTTTTAACGCCAAACAGACTTCCTCAAGTCATGACGACTCATAAAATCCCCACATTGGTAAGTGTGAATTTTGCAGTGGTTTGGTGGCGCACAATAGGTGTTTTTCATCTGTGTGTTCTGTGTTTTCCCAAATGCTGAAGCCCAACAAGTATTGTTTGTCACGTAAAGCGTATTTCATGAGAAAAATAGTGTGGCTGTCGGTCCCCTGTCACTGTATCTATCAACAGACGTGTGCACTGGTGTGTTGCTCCTCCCCTCAACAGCACCTCACATTACTATACGTCACAACACAATATTCAAATGTGCTGAAAATATCAATTAAGTCATGATATGAATGTATTTTTTTTCTTTGTTTTGTGTGCCTGCGAAACTAACAATGTTAAAACAATCAAGACGTGTTTAGGAATGATCACAGATTTATTCGTCTTCATAAATATCGGCCAAAATGGACTCTATTAGTCACAGGTTAGCCTGAACTCTTTCTAGCTTCATGTTAGTGTCTAAGAAACAGTTTCTTTAAACTGCAGATGCCGGGACAAAGCCTCTGCTGCACGTGTTTTCAGGCCACAAAGGTCTAACACACTTAAATCAGATCACAATGCATATGTCTGTGGCTATCCCTCAAGCCTTTCCTGTCTAAAACTACAATAGTTTTAAAAAAGTGGTGACATTACTGCAAAGCTCTTTCACTTTACTTAAGAGGCGGCAGGAAGAAGGCGGATGAGTGACTGACAGATGAGAGCAATAAAAGTACGAAGCAACTGGCCATTTTTCTGCGGTAGGGGCCATTTGAGAGGGGATTATTAACTTGTCAGCATTTCAAGCTAAGACACAACTTTTTCTCCTCTAAAACACATCCCCATGTCTATGTTACTTTTATTAGAAAGTCTTTAAACCTTTTGACCCCAGAGGGCCTCCGTTATTGGCTGTTAATAGCGACACGGTGGTCAATGGGGAGACCTTAAATGCCCTAGTAATCATTTGTTTGGCGTTGGGGTCTATTTTGGAAGCTCTGTGTTTATGTGGGTTAAAAATAGCAGGAGGTGGATTGAGACAGCCGTCCGCCACTCATTGCTCAAGTTGTCAGGACACGTGGGCCATTGGGGACACGGGCAGGAGACCCCTCGAGCCATGGAAGTTCAAAGGTTACAAGGTTTATCATTATTACCCACTTACTCAATGGCACTTGACAGAACTACTTTTTGCTGTCTTGCTAAAAATAGACACTGATTATATGATTTTCCAGGAGTGACAAGAAAAAAAAAAAGAAAAAAAGAAATGCATATGTGGTGTAAGAGTATTATAGAAAAGCAACGAGACAAGAACAAGTGCTGCTATGTTCTTCCTACAATAAATGCCACAAGTAAGTGAGTTATTTGTGGGTCGATTGACAACGATGGGAAATAAAATGTCATGGGATCAAATCATTAATCCTGACAAATATTGTTATATGACAGGAGAAAGTACAGGTGTGGAGATTGCATCGCCTGATAAAACATTACTTACGGCTATTTTCCCAATAAGCGATGGACTCGTTGCTGTCAATATTTGGAGGGGATGTGAGCTACACCCCTGGCGAAGGCCATTTTGCGAGGAGCAGAGAGCCTGCTGGGAAAAATACAGTGGTTCATGCTGGGTCTCCGGGAAGCTGAAAAGCCACCAGCAAAAAGCTATGAATTATTTTGAGCGCAAATACATTTTCTTTGAAGACTGTCTGGCCATTAGAGCCCTTTTGCTCCCTTTTAAATTGTTTTTATGCTGTGAGTAACGTTAACCTTTGCTTCTGTAGTCATGAAATTTTCTCTGCACCTTTTCCCTCCAGGCACAAAGCACAGATTGGATGGAAAAGCTGGAAATGAAGTACAGGAACCATTCACTAAGGAGAGAAGAGACACGAGGGAGAAACTGATGCTTTTATTCTCATGTCTTAAGAAAAGTGCTCTGAAGTGCAGCAGAGAATTAGACCAATGCAACGAGGCCTAATAAGGTTGCAGATACAGCAAAACTATAGTTAAATAAATGATATTTTAATTTGCACAACATTTATACTCCACTGGCAACTGCCTCATCAGAGGTTGAGTGTTTCGACATGTCAGTCTGTCCGCTGTCTGGCTTGCTAGCCCCCGGTTTGCCTGCTAGAGGAGGGGGAAACATCGTCCATTAGCACCAAGGCATCATAGAACCAGTTCCGTCCACTATGCTGACTGTGTGAGTTGGTAATGGAAGGTTGTTTTACACCAGTCATCATGTAGCATGTTGCCCAACATGTGCCACTTTCTATGGGCCATCTTTGCAGGCAAATTAGCTGCACACTTTGGTTTGTACTCATTTAAGGACAAATATCTTGAAAAATCTAAAAATCTTTGTAAAATCTTTGTAAAAAACGGCTCTCGTTTCAGTTAATGTAATTAGTGTTCCTTTGTCAAAGACCCACACCCCCAGTGTTTAAAAGGAAGAAGAGGAATTATTATTCATGTATTTTTTACTTCACAGTCGGGGGGGAAAAAAAAAGGAGAATGAGGGATTCATGTGATCACAAAGCTGTGAGAGCTGGTTTCTTCACACAGCACAGACATGAGACTGAGGAGTTCAGGAAGCTGCTGGTCAGTGAGGTGAACCAGAAGAAAACACAGGTTGGACCATTTAGATCAGCGCTTATTACGTACAATTTTAGGTAAATGATTAATAGTTCCAAGTCCAAAGACAAAACCTAATCTACCTCCACCTAATCCCATTTGAGGTATATGTTCCAATATCGAATAATAGTTATCTGTATGTTTTAATATACTTGGAATGATCACAGATCTTTATATTGTTATATTATGTATAATATTGCCATTTGAGTCCAGAACTGACTGACTGACAGACTCATTACGCGTCAACATTTTTCATGTATATATATAATTCATTTATATCTTTATGATGGAAATGAGCCACAGAACAGTATTAGTGTATTCTCTGTGTATCCCTTTGATCTGATGACTGCCTCTCCTATGATATTTTGCATTTTATAAACAAACCCATGACTGAATGCTTTGAATGTGTAAAATTTGAGACAGTCGTACTTGAGTTGTATAGCAAAGGGACATCAAACCCCCAAAGGCCTCGTTTTGCTGTTTCCCTCTTTGTACACACATGACCCATTTCAGGCTAACTCCTCTTGTTATCCCCATCACACTGTTTTCCCCCCATTAATATGTATGTATTTAATGATACATAATGACGGGTAATAAAATGTTAGGGTTAGTCAAAAATGATAAAAAAAAATGTCATGGTAACCACCTGGGCTTCTACAAAGAGCAAAGTGCACATGGCACCATAGTTTCATGTTATTACATCTGCTTTAAAATGTGTATGTGTGTCCGTGCCTACGAGCACAGAGGATGTGAGATGGAGTGGTGGGGGTTTGGAATTGGAAAAAGAGAGCAACACACACACACACACACACACACACACACACACACACACACACACTGTAATTGCCCATGCTATTCAGGAGCACTCTGTTGCATTGTGCAGCTTTGGAACAGGATAAATGGTGGCTGTAGCATCAGGGTAAATCTATTAGGAACCCATGGCCCAGGCTTTGTATCTAAACCTCATTTAGGTTTTGTGGAGGGAAATGGAAATAATATGGGGGTGAAAGAGGGAAAAAGGCATTTTTAAAAAATTTCCATCCACATCAAATAATGTTTAGAAAGATTTTTTTTTCCCGTTTGATGTTGTGAAGGTGTTAGGACACTCATATTTATATGTTATTCTGCTCTGAAGTGGAATGAATGAATGAGTCCACCATGACTATTCTATCACACACACACAAACAGAAAACAATTGGATATTGGCTTTAAATCTCCAACATTACTGCCAAACAAAAAACAACAAACAAAAAAACCCTTGTTCTTCTTTCTTGTTCTTTGCAGTGTACAACTGGTAAAAAACCTGAATAAGACAAACCACTTTGGTGGCCATGTTTTTATCCACCGTGCTTCATTTCTATGCAAATATAGTGTGAACAATAAGTTTAGGTTGGCATGAAGTCATACATTTGAAACTCTTGCACCTGCTGCTGTTACCAGGTGAGACTGCATTTCAACAGAGTGAGTCGGGGGTAATGGATTTTGCAGGGGGTCGATGGCAGGCAGCACGCTCGCCTTCTGTTCTTGTTTTATTTTAGCTGTGATATTTTACTATGTGTATATGTGAGTATTGGTGTGTGATTGTGTGTGGATGAGGCAGCGCTGCATTGCATACAAACTGTTGGCAGGTTCTGTTCTCAGTGTTCATTCATGAATTTGTTGTTGTTCATCTAAAAATGTTCACACCAACACAAATGGAGCAATGTATGTTTTTTTTTTTACATCAAATATCTCTCAGGCACAACTGCTTTACCCCCTTCTGACTAAGTCAACAAATTTAGAGTCATTTGAGAGTGAGGGCGAGAGCGTTGGAACTGGAAAAAGGAGATATTTTAGTATCACTGCTCCATCCATGTCTTACAGGCTCTATTGACTCCCCACCTTCCTGTTTTTAGATTCTGTTTCTTGTGATATTTTGATCGAAGCATCTGTTCAAGTGTGAAAAAAAACACCCCCAAAGACTGTGGAGGGGAAAAAAACTTTGTTAAGGGAGCGTGCTGAGAAAATAGCAGCTGCTTTGGGCATTCAGGACTAGGACTGGTGGGTGTCCGAACAGATACTGGCAGCTCGTGCTCACCTGTGTGTGTGTGTGTGTCTGCGTGAAACGAGGCTGTAGGTGGGTGGAAGGCTGTCTGTTACAATGCCAGAATGCGAGGGAGAAGGGATTATTGAAGCCCCTCTAAGCCCCGCTCCCCCTTCTACTATCCACAAGGAGAGCTGTCTTTCTATCTGCCAACCAACACCATGCATTTATGTGTCCACGTTTGGTTCCAGATTCCCGCTGAGATGAGATAAAGCCTGGGTGCCGTCAAAAAATAAAAACAAATGAATTGCACATAGGAATGAGTTTATATGCTGCACAAATGCAGCGTGCCAGCGTCATAACAAGAGCATCATTCAGCTGTCATCTGGAAGACTAGAATCAAGTCTTTGTTTATGTCAGGTGTGTGTCATCTCTCATCTGAAACATGTCATGGATACATCTCGGTCTGCGTTAACATCTAACAAACGCAGTGGAGAGAAGGAGGCACCGTGCACCGAGGAGATGGGCCGGTATCACATTCGCTCTGGCAGTTCATCCCAGGCTGCGCACACCCACAGGGCAGAGCTGGACACGGGCCATAGCAGTTGATGGTTGGGAGATGCTGTTGGTGGATTTGATTATTGAGTGTCTCATTGGAGTTCGGTCTGCATAGCAACAAGAAAACACATAAAAAAAAAGATGGCATCCTCCCCCACATTCATGGTAATCATTTTGCCGCCATTGTGGCGCTGCTAATCAACCATCATAATCTTCCTTCCTGACTGCAGAGCTGTGTGTAAACGCTTAGAGTGTGTCTGTTATAAAGATGCCCCCTGGATCTCGTTGGGACTCCCCAGTCTAAACCGTGGTCCAATCCCTCCATGACCAGCAGCCTTCTCAGTTTCACTAATATACTGATTGTCCACGTCTGGGAAAACACAGCCAGGACGACTAGGATGCATGTAAATTGATGCGAGCGAGAGGGGAAAAACCCGATTTTTTTCCCCCTCAGTTCTGTCTGCAGAGCTCTCTGAATCTTTTCACTGCTGCTTCACCCTGCTTTTATCAAAGTCTCTGAGGTATCATTTCACATCTGTCACAAAGCAATGGTCATTATTCAGGGACAATAATCCAGCAGCTACTTTGTTTTTCACTCCTTCGTCCCTTTTTACTCTTCCCTTAGTTATATCTGTACTAACTGCACTTATGTCACAGCCCTTCACATGTTCTTTCACACCTTGTTTTTCTCACGGACACATGTGTAAGGACGCACATGTGTGCCCACGCGCAAACACCCATAGCCCAAACAAACCTAATCGTGACATAATTAATTACTGTAAACAGGAAAATAAAATCTGCTTCTCCCAACACCCTCTTAGTAATTGAAATAGGTTTAATAGATGGATGCTCAGGGGCCACTCATTAGCACTGACCCGTCTAGTAATTATCGGATCCATTTGTGAAATTCATAATGGATTTGTGGTAACTGTATATTAAGGCGAGAATGCGTGGTCCAGTTCCTCACAGCAGGACCCTCAAGGGGCCCTCAGTGGGCTTTCACAATAGGGATGTTTATTTTTTTTTCTTGGTTGATGATGCATGTGGACATTGTGTTACCATAGAGAGGCAGAGATAATATAGAAATTGTCAAAACAGACCTAGAGAAAGGGCAAGTGTGTGTAATGAGAAAGCTAATCTGTTTTCATGTTTCCACTTCCTATTTAAACATTTTTTCCCCCCTCCAGCTGGGCTTCTCCATGCTTTTAACCTCGAATCAAATTAGGCTAACTTTGAATTATATTTCCTTAACATGCCCCTAACTCCCTCCTCATCTGTCGGCTTGTTTAAAATGGCACACTTAAACATAAAACCTTCATCCCTTTTCTGCTGGGGTAAAGAATACCAGCTGCCAGCTCATACCGGCAACACACACGCTAAGTCTTTTAGAATGTTTTATTTTCCTGCTGTCACATTTGATGCCATTACCGACGGAGTAACGGACTGCTGAATTACATGTGCAGATTGTCATGACATGATTGATTGTCCATGTTTTCTGGTTTGACACAGTCGGGCTGCAATTGCAATTGAGGCTGGAGTTTATTGATGTGTTAAAAACATAGATTATTAGGATTTCTTTTTACCTATTGTTGTACAGAAGAATCCTGTCGTCTGCTCGTCACGTTCACTCCTGGAAGCTGTGCAGTGTGACCACACTTTGAGCCGCTGTTCCGCTGGAGCAGTTAGAAGTTGGGCGTTTTGCTCAAAGGAGGAAACGTTGAGCTCTGTCTAAAAGCTTCTCTCGTCTTTCAGGCACCAACTAAATTCAGTCAAGTGTACGATATAGTTTTGGCGGCTGAGTAGTTTTACACAGATATCAATTGATCATGTCAAATGAGACCGATTTCTGGTGTGAAATCGGAGTCTGACAGGAGTTTGCCCCAAACTCTGTAGAAAACTTAATGATTTTCCAAAGAGCTGAGTCACCTGCCACCCTGTGAGTGACAGACACCTGTACTGCTTAAAGATTTACAATTAAGATGTCAACAAAACCTCTTTCAAGAAGACATCGTGGCTATTTGAACACACATAATCACAAGTGTTGTCTTTTGACTGTGTGAACGTGAGTGTTTCCAAGTGTTGAAGGAAATGTCGTGTTAGATTCCTTAGATAAGCACTTTCTTTTGTTTGGTCGCCTCCCAAAGTTCTCATAAAAGGAAATAAGAGTGTATTTTGTGCTGTAGTAAATATAACTATGGGATAGATAGATAGATAGATAGATAGATAGATAGATACTTTACTAATCTCCAAGAGAAATTCAAAGAAAAATGCAGTGTTCTCTTTAAACGTGCCATCAAAGATGTTTTCATAGTGTCCTCCTATTTCAGTGGGGTCAGCTTATCTCTATCCACAAACAAGTAGCGTGTGACGGTCTGAAGGTTAGCGTTGGAGGAGGGGAGGGCTCGTGGCAGCTAAAGGATGGAGATGAAGATGGAGGAGGGAGGCATGTGGCAGCGTGTGCTTGTGCATGATTGGCAGCATTACTCTGAAGGCTGGAAGCTCCGAGGTGAAAAGGGAAAGACATTTGGACTTGTTGCTTATTTCACATTTGCCTAATTGATTTAAACAAGTCTAATGCCTGCCTTCTGTAGGTGTGTGAGGTGGCAGCACATTAGGCCTGATTTGAAATGCACGGAATACACACAAAACGAGGAAGAGTAAGTGAATCTCATTTTAATCGTTGCTGTCGACAGGGTGCGAGATCATTGCAGGTGATTAAATATGCACATATGTAAATGTTCATATTTAAAAGGCTCAATTAGAGTGACGTTTTCTCGTGGCAATTAAAAGGTCCGCTGTTTTTCTACGTCTTGCAAAGGTTAATGAATACCCCGAAGTCTGTGAGCTATGAGACGCGCAAACAAGTGGAAAATTGCACGAAACACATAACGCACATCACGTCATGTACAAACACTGAGTGCACTGTCTGCCACTGGCAACCAGCTCCCACTTCACCCCAATAATTTCCGACATTAGAGATTACAGACTTGTCAGAGTTGCTTTATTGTGAAACATTACAGAAATCTCTTTTCTCCTCCTGCTTTTCACTTTTTTTCCCCAATTGATTAAAGGCACCAAGGAAACATAAGGAAACTTATTACTGCCTATTACAACCATTAATAGCTGCAGCTTATGTTGCATTAAAGCGCCGTTTGTTTGTCTGTGCAATAAATGTGCCTATTATTGATTCCATTTTATTTCACTTCTCTGTGAAGCCATTTTTATTTGATAATAACCAGAGTAATTTATGTTAAGTGTGGGCGGCACAGCACTCTGAATTTTTAGAGCTTCAAAATTAAATGCATAATTCGGTGGAATGTTGAGTTCATAAAACAACGTAACACAAGGTATGAAATGCAGTCGTACTTCAGAGGGGGAAAAAAAGGACTGGAGCGATGACAGGTCTATAAAAGCTGATAATATAAACGTCGGGCTCGAGAGCGGCCTCTCCTTTAAAGAGTTAAAAGCTGTATATTTATTGGCTCATTGAAGTGTAAAAAAAACCCAAAACAACAACAATGCACATGCTGTCCTCCATCTGAAGATAGAGCCAAGCTGAAGTAAATATCACCTCTCTCTTCCCCTCCTGTCTGTCTCTGAAAGAATTGTTGCCTTCCTCCATCCCTTTCTCCACACGTCCAGGGCAGCTTGTTTGGTAATAAGAAACAGGTCGCTCTATTGGTTTGTTTTTGTTTCTTTAGTAAGGCTGTAATTTAGGACTCATGTTCAGTGTCTCTCCCCTCCACCGGCTGTAGGGGCTTAGAGGGTTCAGACAGCGGGACAGAAGTGAGAAGAAAAGGCTTTCTCTTCATACCGAGCCTCCTCCGCTTGAACAAGCTCTGCCATTTGTCATTCAGCTGTGATGAAGATTTGCTTAACTTAAGTCTCAATCAGAGTAGAACGGTATGCTGCAGAGTGACGTTGTCAGAATCAATAACACACTTCCTTTTTTCCACCAAACAATCAGTTTATTACTGATTTGAACCACTAAACGGAAAACACATGCTCATTGTCAAAGCTTGACTCAAACGGCTTTGTGCCGACTGATCTCAAGGTTTTAATTAGAGCTAACTAAAAACTTAATTTGTATTTGATCCTTTTGACGAGAATGTAAACGTACTGAACGGAGACCTGAAGTCGAGTGCTGCAGGACATAAACAGATGCTCTGATGTTTGTAAATGATTAGCAATGTTTAGTTTCGCTTCACCTCTTGCAGGAAATGCAGGCACGAGTTGTTGCCCCTTGTTATCGGACTGCTCCATGCAATGGCTCTTTGTGAGTTTGGACGGCCGCAGAAACGACACAGGCAGCTCAGCTACGGAGAGTTCACCCCACGTCTAGAGGTGGGTTTAATGGGAATCACCTGCTGCCCCTGTCTGCTCTGCTTCTGTTTCACATGAGGTTTTCCTTACAAACCTGAGACAATCACATTCATCTGTCTCATTCTCTTCCCTCTGTCTTGTCCTCTCGGTTTCTTGTAATTATGTGGGTCTGCCGTAGCAGGGCCACATATTGTCATGCGAAAGTGCAAAAGATTGGCGCGTAACGAATGTTAGCGCGTAACACGAACGGCGTGTGACCTGCGATGTAATGTGGACTTATCGGGCATTGTGTGCTAAGACGCCGTCACGTTAACGTGATAACGGTTTCCGAGAAGATCACAAAAAACTACAGACTTCCCCGTCATGGCAAATGAAGGGCATTCCAGAGGTCCAGAACACAAAACCAGAGTGTTTTCACAGCCCTCAAGCTTGGACATACTTTCACCTAGAAACGTGATTGAAACACTAAAACACAGTTTCAAGTCTCTATGTGAGCTGTGTGAAATCAGATCTAGGAGGTTTGTCAACCTGTGGCCCGTGGACCACGACGGGTCCAGCATCCGACCCACGTTAAAATAGCCCAAATGAGGGATTTTCTAGAATTTAATTATCATCCAGGGACGATTACAGGTAGTTAATAGATGATCTTCTATGTGTGCAGCCTGGTCCTGTGCTTATATCATGAGCGTGCGTTACACAATGATATGAGCGTGCACACATTTTCCCTTGCTTCTATCCCTGTCAAACGCCAGCCTCCATATTGACCAGATTAGTCATTAATGAAACACTGAGGTTCTACATTAAGGGTATTTTCTGCATTTGTTTTCCATTAGCTCACCGAGCTAGCATGACTCTGCTCTGCCTATGCCGAAGCAGGTAGAGACACAGTTCCACCTCCATAAGTAGTATCGCTGGAATATTCCTGGTGTACCGAGAGCCATTTCCAATATGATGTCCAGACAAAAAAACAAAATCAGGGCTCTGCAGTAGAGGTGGCGGTGTGGGTCGAAGAGAGGGCCGTCGCGCTGCCAAGTTTGCATCCAGGCTCACCATGTATCTGAATGAGCTTTTTATATTACTCTTAACTTAGACCAGATGGCTTACACACAGTGGGCAGCCACGCACGGATACAGGGATATTGTTTTGTGTGTGTGTGTGTGTGTGTGTGTGTGTGCGTGTGTGCATGCGTGCGTGCGTCCCTGTCTTGCTGTGTTTGTGAGCACAGCTCGTTTCATGAACATGTATGGATCAGTACATGTTCTGGGTTCTTTGCCTTCTGTGTATGCAGCGGCATGAAGCCTTTCTGCATCTGTTGCTTATTTTTGCCTGAGTGTGGATGAGAGTAAGTGTGTGGCATTGTGGCCAGTAGACGCTGTACTTTGCCTTGACAGCGTGCCTGCTTCTCTCCCAGTCAGTCACTCAGCGGTTCCCAGCTCCACGCAGCAGCAGGCTCGACGCCAGACGCACTCATTGCTCAACTATGAAATCCACATTTCCTGCTTATGCTCTCTGCATTTGATCTCCCATAGTTTTTGATTCATTTCTTAATAAATTACAGATTTAATGGTGCTGTAGGTGGGTTTTACAATTCATTTCTCTGACATTGTCCTGTGTCTGTAATTGATTTACAGATGCTATGGTAAATATGACAAACTAATCAACCTCACACACTGCAGTAGTGACACTTTGCTAAGACGGTGGTGATTGATTGGTGATTTTATCCTTGATTCCTTTGATTGATTCTTGCTTGGGAATGTAATCCTAAGTCACACATTCAAGAAGTAGCAGAACCAGTCAGACTTTCAAACCTGTGTTTACTGGAAACAACTGTGCTGCTATAAACCCTTTCTGGGATGTGTGAGCCTACACAAAGCATATTCTGAATTTTTTTTTTCTTTTCTTAATTTCAATTTGAAGAATGTTCCCATCCCATCCCTTTCTTTTCTCCTCTTTCTGCCATACATGCATGTGATTATTGTGTTTTCCTGACACTGTAACCACACCGCCGCCAGATGCTCACAAGATGGGATTATCAGGGAAAACGTTTGCGCCGCATATTTCTCACAAGGGCTTTCTCTGGCCAATTACTCTCTTGATGGAAGCCAGAGATTCTCACCAATTACATGCATTTTTCCCTTCTCACGTGTGGATGCTGGCCAAGGTTCGGCTCGCACTGTCAGCGTGGTGTTGTCTCTGGCAGTGGCGTTGCCGATGTCTAGGGCAGTGGCACATAGTAGCTCCTATTATAAATACTGGCAAGTAAATGGCTTGAATTACATGGAAGGGACACCACATGTCCCACTTCTTTCCCAAACACTCAGAAAGCGAATTGTCTGCATTGCTCAGATTTTAAAAGTCTCAATTATATGTTTGGCTCTCCCAAGAATCAGTGGGCAGCCCTTCACGTCACTGCCGAGGGCTCACACATGTAAATAGGCACTTTAGCCTGAGCGTCTTTTTCTTGTAGTGGCTGTAGCTATGTGCTGATGAGCAGCAAACTAGAGGAAATATTCTTACTGTTATCTATCGTGTACGTGCTGAAGAACTCTTACTGAAACCAAACAAAGGCGGATGTTGTGTGTTTATTCTCAAGGACAAATACCTTTGGCTGTCTTAAGCCCCCAGCTTTACATCCACTGGCTCCCTTACTCGCCTCTCAGATTCAAAACATTCCCCTTAAACACTCACAGTTTTAAGAGGCTGAGACTGCAAACTGCTCCAAACCCCTGGACCCCAGTTGTTTTGTTGTGTGGTTTGTGTGGACCTCGAAACTTCTGGCTGGGAATTTTGTCTTTTTATTTTTTTCTTTTACAAATCCATAAACACACAGATAATGCTCACTCGCACATCATACAAACACATCACCATCTCTCTTGCTCCATCTTTTTTGTTTTGACTTGAAATATTCAGCGTTCCCCCTCCGTTCTTCTACAAAATATATTTCACTCCAAAGATCTACTCACATCTGATCAGTAGAGTGAGTCACGGCACAATACCTCCCAAAATACCTCCCCAACGTGTCCTTTGGAGCGTTTTTATGTGCTTTCGAACTCTCTCATCCACACTCTGGAACCCGCGCTGTGATCTTAGGTGATACAGACACTTGGTAGCTGAAGCTCCTGATTTTTTTGCAGATGTGGCTCTTTTGTTGTGGTGTGTTTTCCCCTCTGCATTCCACTCTGTGAAAATGTTCCTCATCCCCAGTCTTTTCTCTAAGCGCATTCAGTTTTGTGTTGGATCGGTAATGGCTTCAGCTACATATCATTCAAGTCCAACACAACAATCAACCAGTCTCACAGGGTTTTTTTTTGGTTTTGTCACCGTCACGTTTTTGAATTCAGTTTCTAACAAAAGTATTTGAATAAAACAGTTGTATGTGTTCTAGCATGGAGACGTTCTTTTCTGAAGTGTGGGTGAAAATGAATGTCCATTCTTATGAGTAGATCAATGGCCATTCATTCACTGAGCTCACACTTCAAAACCTGCTCTCAAGTTATTATGTTGAGAAACGTAATTTAATTTTTTTCTGCTGTGTTTCATTTGGTATTTTCATTCAGGTCTTAAGTATTGTGTCACATGTCGAAAAACACATGCAACCTGACATGACGGCTGTAATTGAACAGCGAAAACTGTATTTCACTGCTTGTTGATGATTCCTGCGACAGCTCTGTCTCTTTCTGCCCCTTAGTTATTAGACAGAGGAAGGTTCGGTGTCAGTGGTTTGTTTACAGCTTCTCCCCCTAGACTTGTGGTTGCAGGTACTGATAATGGCTCCTGATTTCAAATGTCTTAGGGGACATGTTCTCACCACAGCTTGCTGGTGTCCTCATGGACGTGCGCATGTGTGTGTGTGTGTAGAAAGACAACGTGAGGAGTTGGGTGATTAGCCATCTTGCCTGTGTGTGCATGTCTGCCTGTATGTGTGTTTGGATGTTTGTCCCTCAAGTGGGTTTAATAGGGATTCGGGAGGGTGTGAAAAGCCCAAGTGACGCCTCACAGTGGGCAGGAGAGAGGAGATCAGGCTCAAGTCGGGTCAAACACTGGCTTCCTAAAAAAGGGGCTGTGTTTTTATTTATATGCGTTTATGCATATGACGTTTATGTAATAATACGTGTATGGAGGCAAGTGAAAGTGGGTATGGCTCATATATGCCTATTAAGATATGCATTATAGTATGTGTGTGTGATGTAAGAGCAACACGTCCATGTGCAGCTGGAACACATACGTCAGACCTTGCAGCGGTGGGTTTTTGTCTGACTCTGTCATGCCATCCATCTTTGTCAAGACATGAGGTCATGCTGGTCAGATATAGTGTCTCTGCTTTCAACCTGGAGGTATTCTTATGTATGTGTGTGTGTGTGTTTTATATTTATATGTTCAGATTAGATGCAGCATCAAATCTGCAGTATAAATTAGGTTCCATACGAAGTCGTTTCATTTTTCACAGTCTGGGATATCAAATTACAGCATGCTGCACAAGGAAATCTTCTGTCTCAATAAGATGAAACAATTTCTTGCTGAAGTGAAGCAACGCAATGTTACTGTATTTTCCATGAAAGATGTGAAGGCCGTTTTTTTCCCCACCTCCTCCAGTTGCTCTCGTTTCTTCTTCCTTTTTACCTTTTCTTGTCACCTCTTAGGCATCCACTCTCTTCTTCCGTCCCTTCTTTTTTTCTCTCCTTTCATTCTGCCGTCCCTCCCTCTCTCCCCTTGTGTCTCTGTCTCGCTCCCAACATGTCATTAAGTCTAACCTCTCTGGCAGTGACGAAGCCAGGCAGGCCAGCTGAATGGAAAGATAGAGACAGAGATAGATGGACCTTTATGGTCCATCATCTTTGCCTGTGTGTGTCTGTATATGTGTGTGTGTGTGTATTCTTGTCCGAGCGCTCGAGATGTTTGCCTTTTTCTGCCTTTTTCTCTTGTGTGGTAGTTGTTTCTTACACGTGTGCGCGACTTGCGTCCGTGTCTTTCACCAATTCGTAAACACCTCGTCGACTCTGTCATTTTCTCCACTGTGTTTACCTCACCGACTAGACATCTTGGTGTGCTGTTAGTAAACTCTCACACACACTTGTGGGCATAGACACACACACACACACACACACACTCAGTCCAAAAAAGAAATAAACACTGCAGACACATTAAAGTAGTACCATAGCAGCACACAAACAGCGAAGCAGAAACCTTTAATTCACTTACCAGACATGATAAACGATCAATGCCACACACTTTTTATTCAAATATTTCCATTCGGTCCCCTTTTTAAACAGAATTTTTTAAAAAACATTTTGTGAGATTCCTATAGGCTCATAGATATGAACTGACACCGAGTGTCTCTGTGTTCGGGCCCTGTCACCCAAAGCTTGTTTGAAGCAGGAGGACCAACCAGCAGCCGACCTGAGTGTGTCTGTAAAGCAAACAGTGCCATCTAGTGAAAGGAAGTGCTGTATTTCCTCCTCCCTCAACTCCCAACACAGCAGAAAGCAGAGAGACTCGACTCTCAGCTGACAATCTCACAGTGTTCTGAAAAGTATTTTCAGGCTGACAGCATTAGGAGCATCTCATCCAATAGTGTCAGATTTGACAGAGGATGTTATTCCAGCCCACGTTGAAGAAGTTGCGGCTCGTCTGGATTTCCCTCAAGAGGCCAACATCTATTTTTAATCTGCTACCTTTTTCTATTTTCTGTTCTTTTACCACTTCCTCCACCTCATAAAGCGAGTTAATTAAACTCTGTTGTGTGATGGAAAAAGCTGCGGTAAAACAGGTTTACTTCTCCCTGCGGAGCAATGGTATGGAGGAGTTCTTTGACAAGGCACGTGGGGGTTTAGCATGTTTCCACTGTCTTCGTGCCGTGCAAGAATACACATTTCTTTGCTGAATCACACGTCTTCATACCTCTGGCGGTTGTTCATCAGGTCAGACTCATAGTCACAGGACAGATACTGACGTCACCAAAAGTAGCTGGAAAATAACCCCAGAAAAGGCTAGATGGCCTCAGAAACATGTTTATGTGGGTTTTTTTTTTTTTTTTTTTTTTTGATGTGTGTGTGTGTGTGTGGGGGGGGTTCATTGCTGAAATGAGGTTGTGTTTTTATGGACACTAACATGTTCCATCACAGTTGGACTTGTAGCAATCCTGGCAAAAACACAGCTTAGAAAACATGACCTTTAGTATTAGTAGTATTAGTATGTATGTGATGAAATACACGCATGTGTCCTGTCTATGCACACATGCAATGAACGAGTCCTCCTGTCATTAAGTGCTCCAGTCTGGGTCCAGCTACTATTAAATGTTTTGTCAAGATAATGTATTTACATCTGGGTGTGTTATAAAGAGGGTGGAAACCTGTTTTTGTTTACTTCTCGTCCTTCCCGTGGTAATTAAATGGCCATACTGGATCTGACCCAGCTCACGTATTACTCACCCACAATCCCTGATGGTGCCTGCCTTGTCTGTCAGACATCCTGGCACGGATCTCAGGATGACTTTTTCCACCCTGAGGTGCTTTTGGCGGTTGACACACTTTACTTAGTGGGCACTGTTGTAAAAATCAAATCAATACTTGTCGTGATGTGTTTGTTTTTTATGCATTTCTCCAACAAGCTGTCAATTTCAGAAATGATCTGTAACATGCCATGTGTTTCTTAAAAATTCTTCTCTCTCTCTCTCCATCTATCAATCTATCTATCTCTCCTCCTGTCTCTTATTACTCCCCTCACTTCTTGGCAAGAAGCCTTGTTAGCTCTCGCTGTCTGTTGTCCTCGGTTTCCAACGCTCGCTCCTGCTCTGGTCATCACCAAGGAACCCAAGTGACCTCTCTCTACATGTCCCGGGGCCACTAGCGTAGCCACATGATGCTATCTGAAGCCTTATCAGGGGTGTGGAACATACCCAGCCCAGACCAAGAGCCTGTACGCTCCCCAGGCTGTTCCCACCGTGGGTACACCGAGGCTGGGCTTGGCTCGACTCATGGTGGCCTGTAGCCAGCCAGACCTCCACAACCACCACCTATCCACCCTCCTCTCTGCGAGTCATTAAGGCCTCCTTGGGGACTGCTGGTGCTCAGCTTAGTGTGCCACTGTTGGCCCACAAACACACACTGCCCACACACTAGCGGTTTGTGCAAATGTAGTATGTTTTTGATCATGTTTGTAATATAAGTGTTTAAAAACTTGCATGCAAATATGTGTGATAATCCTGATTGTTTCCATATGTGGAACAAGACCACTGTTTTGCCACCAGTGTGGCTACATTATACAGCGTGCACAAACGTGCATGTGCATTTGTGTGTGTGTGTGTGTGTGTGTGTGAGCAAATCTTTTACAGCAGCAGCACTGTAAAAGTCAAGGCAAAGCATGACTGTGCATCTTTGTAAAATCAGAGGTGTGTGGATGAAGAAAGGCATACACACACACACACACACACACACACACACACACTTTAATTGAATTACCAGATCTATTTAGGACAAGTCAAAGAAAAAAGAAAGTACGCATTGTTGACGGCAGCTCTGAGTAGAGTTTGACACATGTTTCTAGCTCAGTGATTAGGAACCAAACTGTGGCATTCTGCACATCCTCCCTGTATCTGTGTGGGTTTGTCCCTGGTGCTTTGGTCTCCTCCTCCATCAAAGACATGCTTGTTTGGAATTAAGGCTCCTGTCAGTGCCTCTGACCAACGCACTGATTGAAAGAGCTGTACCAGGTCCCTGGGCGCCACACACTGCGCTGGAGAGAGCAGGTTAAATGCAGAGGAGTCATTTGCTATGTTTGACTGTACAATGAGAATGAAGGAATGAATCTGAAGAGTCTTTGATTTGTTGTCCTAAGTGTTGATTGAACTGATTTAACACAATTCAGTCTAAATGGAGATTGGAAAGAAGAGTATGACATCATAATTGACAGTTGTAATGTTTTAGAAATGTTTATATCAAGCAAATCATCATGAAAATCCAAGACTGTTACAGGAGGACGAGTAGCTACGCAAATGTGTTGCTCTGCGGTTTGCTTCTCATGTGTGGACCACGGCCGTCTTATGCATGGTCAGATGGACGTGTTCACAGAAGATCGGTTGGTGTAGCTGCAGGTAACTAATGAAGTATTTGTTGAGGTCAGTCACGTGTGTTTGTGCTCCGTGTGATCTCCTTTCGAAATGATGTCATGCTGCTGCTAAGGTGCCACATCCCAACAGGTGTCTCTCCCAAACCACTGACACCACAACTGTACTGTGACACTCAAAGAAATAAACCATAGGCTTGTTCCAGAAGGCAGGAGAAGTGAAAACAGTGACAGCTGTTAATCCTGAAATGAATTTATGAAATGAACTAATTTCAGCATCATTGATCTCAAAAACATGAACTAAAAAACTATGAATCGTCTCATTTCGGTTTGTCTCATTTCAGGATTAATAAAGATTCAAAATAATAAAATGAATACATTCCATTCCTGTCTGCCTTCATTCTTCTTACACTCCGGAAACGGTACTGTACACAACTACAAAACATCACCAGAAACCAGTATGATTAAGCCATTAAAGGGTTAATCTATGCTTCTCAAACACACAGATGCTGAGTCTCACTTTTGAGCCAACAACGGGAGTGTTTCTTTTCTGTTGTTCCAATCATCATTGTCAATCGTTACCATATATTTTGTAGCATTCAGGTAAATGAAATGTGTACTCACTCGTATGAAATAATTAGTATTGTGAACTCGAAAAAAAGTGACATGTGTCCATGTTCGGCGTTGAGTGCCTGCAGAGATCCGGGTTATCAGCAGTGTCATCTGTGGCTGCGTTTGATTATGTGTGGGTATGTCTGAGGTGATTCTTGAGCCGGCACTCTCACTGCAGTAAGCATTACCCCCACGTCCCCATGGGTGTGTATGTATTAGAGAGAAAGCGAGCATGCCTCAGGGGTAAGCTGAGCCTCGGCGGGGTGAATGGCTCCAGTGTAGGACGACTTTGTCACAACCCCAGCCTGCTGCTCTTTGAATAAAGCAGGTAAAACAATGCTGACTCCTCCACTGTAAGCCAGCCTGCAGTCAACCTGTTCTTTATCCCACCAACAATAGCTCCCGTCTTGAGTTACAGCGTACGAAAGCGGCCTCAAAGACCTCCTGTCCATAACTCCACATGCTCACATTTTCTCCTCTCTGAATTCAAAATGCTTTGACATTTCTCATTTGCCACATTGAGTCATGAAGGGACATTGGTGATGAACTGATTAATTCGTCAGCAGATTAACGTAATTCACTGAGGTTTTTGCATGTAAAATATCTGCACTAGTTTCACTCCTAACTAACCGTGTATGGTCACTGTGTCAGGAAAGTTACTATGGAAATGTAATTGGTGATGTTATATTGTTTAAAATGTGACAGTAGTATAACTATTTCATTTACTTCAAAGTAATTAGTAACCAATCACAGTCACTTTATACTTGTGTACTGATACATTCTGAATTTGCAAGTGCACTGGAGACGGAACAGAAATGATGGACAAAACATTAGTCAACAGTTTTTCTGCCACTTGTGACTTAACATACATTTATTTTTAATAAATTGCTGTTATTGTTGGTGTGCATCAGCAGGGATATTTACATTTTTTTTAACAATCAGTTCTGAATTTATATCAAGAAATAGTCTTTTTCTGCAGAAGAGTTTATAACAGCAGCTCAAACACACACACACACACACACACACACACACACACACGAGGGCATCCCTGGTGATATCAAGTAGGATCTAAGACCTGTGTCTGACTATTATTTAAGGCACAAATCACCTAATCAGTTTTATTTTCACTCGTCCTTTTAACAGCTTAATGTAATTGGCTGCATTTTTTCTAACTTTTCTTTTCTTTTCTTTTTCACGGTGTTTCCTGGACGTTTACTCAGTAGATAAGATTCCTAAACAGATATGATTCAGTCAGTCAGACTCTAGATGTTTTTGTTTTATTAATAAAACATTTTTCTCCCTGATTATTAACAATGTAAAAACAGATTTTCAGATGAAATTACTTCATAAACCGGACAGATACGTATACGAACCTGCTCATGTGATTCACTGCGGTGTCGGAGGGAGACAGTGGTATGGTTCAATCTATGGCTGTATAAAGTCATATTACAGGATTGGTCCAAGCACAAGAAAGGCAAATATACTTTAATGTAACAACACACACACACACACTCGCTCAATAATTTGAACCACAAGTCTATCCCAAAGGTGAACCCCGAAGGGCACCCTCAGCTCCAGAGTCTTTACTGCAGAGACATAAAAGAATCAGACATGACTACATCAGCACCACAATCACCTTTCAGTCAGGACGAATCCAAACTCTCATTTATCTGAGAAAAATAAGGGTAATTTGAGACCCTCTGATCCATAGCACAAAACTTCTGCACAGACTCGCCCTTTGGTATTTTCCTCAGCTTAAAATTGTCTCTCCCTCTCTGTATGTATTTTCATGAGGATTCGGGGTCAAAGGTGAGTGCTTCGGACCAGCTCCTCGTCTCCTGTTCTTCTGCTGTTGTCTTTTATCTCCCCGGTAAAGCGGTTTGCTCTGTGGATGAATATGACGACTCCTCCGGGTTGGTTTGTGTGCTGGAGCGCTGCCAGAAATGAAAATGCTGAAAGCTAAAGGAAAACAGTGCAGACGGGGTTGGTGTGGTGAATTCAAACTACTGTGAATTACAGATTCACTGTCATTTCTCTTCGCGCTGAAGTCGCCGTCAGCTGTCACTGGCCACATTCACACCTCTGGGGCCGACACGCGGGGATCAGACCTCCTGCGTCGTCTGTGCATTCACACCTGCACCCACACGCTACTGTCCACTCATGACCGTTTACTTTTACTTTACTTTTATTTATTTGAAAAGTATTAAAACAACTGGCATAAGGGTTAGTAAGTTATCTCACCTATGTATTCAATAAAACAAAAAATACAAAGAATTGAATTAGAATTAGAATATATATAATATATATATATATATATATAACTATAATACCAAAAATAAAATTATTAAATAGAAAAAAAAATAAAAAAACACCATCTGATAAAGTGCCTGATTAATGCTGTATGTGTGACGTTCGTTTATTCCTCAACGATTGCAGTGGACATGCTCCTTTTTTATCTGAAAGTTCATAGTGAGAGAAGAATTAGGACTGTTAGTCAGCACACTCTTACTCCACAATACCACCTGATTTTTATCAAACTATATTATATTTTTTCTGGGTATTTCTGGGCAATGGGATAATGGTCCAAACTTTGATTGGCAGTGTGAGAGATAATAGCACAAATGTATCGGAGGAAAGAAATAGTGGTTTTTATAATTGGTTCTCAGTTTCTTCCGTCCAGCTTAGAGATCCAAAGTGAAAGGCTGTAGTTTTCTATCCAAATGTTAAATATTGTTGTACTTGGAATGAATATAAATGACATAACTGTGTGAGACATAACTGTCTCACACAGTTATGTCTGTTTTAATGCCCTGATATTTTCATGTGGACAAATGTCAAAGTGTGTTTAATCTTTGATTGTTCCTGTAAACGTCAAAGGCTGTGTGGTGAAATAATGCCATAGAGAGCGATAGAAAAGTTACCTGACATCTCTCGCTGTTTTCTTTCGGCCTGTGTTTCAGATGTAAAGTGATACAGAACACTGAGACGAATGCTGCGCTGGGCGAAGGTGACCTGACCTGCAGCTTGGCCGAGTTCCAGAGACACGTACGGATTATGAAGACTTGTTGATGTGTTCGGTTTCCTCTTCCACCTTTGGAACACGACTTGGACTTTACAGACTTTATTGTCACTGGCTCTACAGTCGACAGTGCATGTAAGGCCAGTAGAGACAATGGTCCATAGTCGGGGGCGGTGGGGTCTTTGGTCTCCACTGTCCTCCCCCGCTCTTGGCACAGAGAAGCAGCTGAGGTCTGGAGCGTGGTGAGGATGGAGCTCTGCCGAGGTCTTCACCTCATTTGACTTTGAGTGTCCCCGTCAGACATTCTGTGATCTGGAGCTCTGTGCTGCCGACTATCTCACAGGTCGACGTTCAGCACCGAGTTCAGTCCACCAGTTCACATTCTCACTGGTCAGATGAAAGCATCCCAACCTTGATAACAAAGGTCATTGATGTCTTCCTATTACATGTCATTCCTTGTCTGTGTAAAAAAAACCCCACCAGATTTCTGTCATTAACTATATGAGGCTACTTATATACATATATTACATATATAATTTTCTAATATCAAGGGTCAGGTCAGGATTTGCCTGCGTACCTTTCCTTGTCAAAGCGAGTTATTGAAAAAACTCACCACCAGACCTCTCCCTGACATGTGGCTGACGTCTTAAAAAACATCCCAAACCCTTGGAATTGGAGACAAGCAAAGCCGTGCTCAGGAATGAATGAACCTCAAACGCGCTTCAAGTTGCTCCTAATATCTTTGGAAGTGGGGGCAGCGGCAGTGAGGAAGAGTCAGTTCAAAATGAAGCTAATGAGGAAGGACGTACGGACAGACAGACGGACGAGCGGAGGACTGTTTTCCTCCTCGAGCGGTTTGCTGAGAGTTGTGCTGCCGGTGGGTTCCAGCGCTGCAGCGAAGGCCTGGCCAGGCCATACTGGAGAAGTCTGGGGCCAAAGGGGAGAAAGCAAAGGGGCCCAAGACTACACAGACGCCAGTCCCACCACAACGAGCCACTTTAGGCCCTTGTGGTTAAGCCTCGGGGGCAGGCCGCCAGCTCGCTGGAGCTCTCTCTCATCATCTTTTGCTTGTTCTCTCTATTCCCCTGCGTCTCTCTCTCCCTCTTCTCTTATTTCTCTGTTTGTTCTCTCTTTATATCCAACTAACTTAACTCTGTCTCCCTCCAACTTCCCGACAGATGCTATTGCCAAACGCCGTCAGTGCTCAGGGAGACACATCTGACAAGGGTTGAAGAGGTTGTCCAGAGAGGAAGTCGGAACGGTAAGTAACCTCTGAGGACAAGGTGGTGGGGGGGGGGGGGTGTACAATCTCACACACACATACACACACCTTGGGTCAAGAGGCCAGGTCTGAGCAGGTACAGGGAGGTGTGGCCAATGCGGATCACATCATCCCATCATCATCATCATCATCATCTCACAAAAGAAAAAAGTCCCCAAAGTTTCTTGTAAAAGTCGCAAATCAATGAAAGTAGTTGATGAACTGGGAAGCAAATAAGAACATGCAGCTCTGTGTCACATGTGAACGCTGTGTTATGAAAGACACATGACAGATGTGCATGAAAGAAGCGTAAAAGCTTTCAGATGGACTCATTAACGCACAAACATCTGCAGCACTTTTTTTTTTTTCAGCTTTCACAAATTCTGGTGGTTTGAACGAGTCGTTTTATTACACAATCACTTGTGTTGCTATTACCTGTGATTTCCATTAATGAAAACATGAAGGAGTCTGATCCCAAAGCCCGGGGGGGGGG
>CAAKHB010007281.1:326201-336634 GCA_901007665.1 Aeoliscus strigatus
ACCCGTGGCTCAGCAGTGTAACGTTCCAGTGCAGGTTGCCAGTTTCCAGTGATTATTTCGCAAGAACGGCGTGCTCCGCTGACAGAGCTGGCTCGATGCTTATCTGGCAGCTCGTGGTCCGCTTCTTACGGCTTGACTCACTTAAAATACTTCCTGGGTCACTGCGGAAAAGAGGGTGGAGTATGACAGAGGAGTTCATTTCTTGGTTTCAGTCTTTGCAGTGTTTTCTTACTTCAGTCTGGAATGAATTACAATAAAGTCACATCGAAGACTCTAGTCTGTTTAGTGCAAAAAAAATTTGGAAATGCTATTTATGGAAGGTACTTTTACACACTGGTGTTGATCCACGGCCTGTTCCAGAAAACAGGTTGAGTTGACAAAAAGAGTTTTCAATTGTATGCTCGGAAACAAATCAAACACCTTTCAAGGTTCATACATGTGAATTCAGTTAATCAGATTAACAACCTGCTCTCTGGAACGGGCTCTTGTTGTGGGGCAGACAGCTAATAGTTACCATGCTTGTGTGTATTTGCACACACACACACACACACACACACACACACGCACTGGCAGGAACTGAGGTGTGTGCATAAGGTGCTGACATCCCAGGTTGGCCAGGATCACCTTGCCTTGTAATTACCTGGGAATCATCAGAGAGCCGCCGACTCCGTCACTCCATAATCACCACTCGACCTGTCTGACTGAACTTCTCCCGTTCTCTCTACGCTTCCTTCTGTTTCCGTCGATGTCTCAGTCTCTTTCTCGCTGTTATTTCCGTTTTTTTTTTTTTTTATATTTATCTGTCTAGTTTTTCAATGTATTGTCTGTTGTCGAAGCTCTAGTAGCAGCATGCGACAGACAACTTTGTCCTAACATTTGTTTAATCTCCGGGTGTTCCAGCTCATCTGTCGGAACAACGTCGTTGTTGATTCTCTTTGCGTAAACAAACATCTCCGGTCTGTAGCATCCAGCTGAAGCAGCCAGCGCAGCTGGATGCCAGAGCCAATAGCGTCTTAATGCTCGCACTATTAGCCAGTGTGTAATCAGCTCAGTTATTTCCATAAAACAAGTCATAAAGAGTTAACGGTGAGAGCTGCGGCATCGGCGTGTCGGCCTGTCGCTCTTCACAGCCTCTTGTTTGGTCTGATAGGGAAACCAAAGCCCCACGCTTTCAGCGGTGCTTAAAAAGCAGCTGGCCGCACACCTTCAGGGTGACGGTTAGGACCACTGAGGCCCCCTCCTCTTCTCAAACAGATGGACGGCGAGCATGATGCCGGATTCCCGGTAGGTTGGTGGGGTGACGAGCACAAGGCGTCGTTTCAAAGGAAAGGAATGAAGGAATGAAGGAGGGTGAGAAGGAAGGAGAGAAACGACAACAAACAGACCGGGTCTATTTTAGACACAGATGGCGCCATGGCAACCGATGGCTATCTAATTATGATGTGTTGTCCTTTTGCATGTGGCTACAGTAACCACTGGCAACGAGAGAGAGAGAGAGACAGAAGGATATGAAATCAGTACAAATACATGTAGATATAAAGACTCGACAGTCCAAACGAACATCTTCTAGTGGTTGATGGCGTCTGTTCCACATGTGTCTGCTGCCTCACCTTCATGTTCTAAAGCCTGAAGGAACCAGTCCGGACTTGTTGCAGTATTGTTACAAGTACAGGTTTAGAGAACGGTGTGAGGTTCGACAGAGCATAGAAAAGTCCCATAGGGTGTGTGTGATGAAGACAAACAGCTGGCGTCACATTGTGCTGTTGGGTGCAGTCACAGCGTCCATGTTGATTTCATGACAGTGTTTATATATATATAGATGTATATTTTTTCATGAAACTGCGATCAGTAGTGATTATTGGCTGTTTTGGTTTTTTCTTCTTCCTCGTCCTGACGGTATCTGTTCCTCCAGGTTGGTTGGTGGGTCCCAAGTTTTCCTCTGTTTTCCCCCAGTTTTTCTTAAAGATTGGTCTGCAGGTGGCAGGAGAGATCACGACAGGGCCAAGGGTCAGTCTGTCTGTCGTCAGCGACCCTTTGGACCGTACATGGCTCACACACACACACACACACACACACACAATCATCAAATTGTAGAAATCCGGTTGAGTGAGTTTGAGCACCAGCGTCTCGCTGCATCAGTAGATGCCAACTGCTGTCATCAAAGTTCCAATTTCAGAAATAACAGAAAATGTTAAATTTTTTATTGAAATGTTGAAATTTTGCACCTAATCTGGAATTCAACCTGTCTGCTTCTCAGCGCTGTTGTGACTAAATAGTGTTAAACTTCTCATAAATTGCACATATTTTTTTCACATTCAGGCGGTTCTCTTTTAAAGAACAAACAAAAGTACAATTTATTATTAAAAATAATGAACTAAATCTCCATTGACCCTTAACTACAGCATATGTAAGAGTCATGTGATATTATTCATCTGGCAGATGAATAATAAAGTCCTTAGTGCTGAATGTAGCAATACTACTCTGCTGGGATTTCTTGTCTTTAGGGGTTTTTTTGTGTGTGTGTTCTCTGCTGGCCAGAGTGCAGCCACACAGCGGTCACGTCCTGTTTTCAGTAGTTCTCTCCATCCGTCAGTGGAACTGGCTGGACGAGGACATGAGCCCTCGGGGTGACACAGGCTCTGATGTCTAATTAAATTACGTAAATGACTCCTCGAGGAGCTGGCGACAGACTGGAAACACAAGCAGGAGTTTAAATGTCAATCTCACACCTGTAGTTGGATTTGTTTGTCTCACTTGACTTCATTAACCGGATAGATTTTCTTTTTTTTTTTTTTAATGGAACCCCGTGTGCTTTCTCCCTGTCCGCTGTGTGCAGACATTTATAAATCCTTTGCTGCTGTTAACAAGGCAGTAAAATTACATGGAGCCTCTGCTTGTCTCTTGTCTACCTGCCGGCCTGTTCCTGCGTCTGGCTCTTCGGTCACTCCCGGTGATTTATGATGCTGAAGTGTGTGTGTGTGTGTGTGTGTGTGTGTGCGCGTTCACCTTTGTCCATATATCTGATGTCTCCAGTCACTTGTCTGAAAATGCTGCCTTGCTACATACATTTGTGTTGAGATGCGATGATTGTAGCCGGCTGTAGACGGCTGTAGAAGGTTGGCGGTGGCGGGGAGGTGGGGAGGAGACGAGCTCCAGCCTGCAAGCCCCAGACGGGCTGGCTCCGGTGGGGCTGCACCCAGGCACAGAGCTGCCTTTGTCAGGGTAATTATCCTGACGTTGGAGCTACAGGTTGGTAGGGTGGCCAACACTCTAGCGCCACCCATCATCTCTGGGGAGAAGTTGTCACGGTCCCAGATAATGTTTTAGGAGCATGAAGTCAGTGTGTTTATTCGCGGGATTAAAGTGGATGTATGTGAATGTTCTCTGTGGGAAAAACACCCGGATATTATGAGTCCCAGTCGCTGTGACGCTGCTCGTCTGTGCCGGTACGACAGAATCTCACAGCTTTCAGCAGCAGCCGTCAGAGAGCGACAGGCACATCAGAAGTACCAGAGGAAAGAGAGGGAAAGAGATAGCCCAGGTATCTGCCAATCCTGTGTGTGTGTGTGTGTGTGTGAGAGAGAGAGAGAGACAGAGGATTATCCCACAGGAGTTAAATGAAACCTGTCGTAAACTAGAGGACTCTGCCCAACGTCTTTAAACATTTCTGTTGACTATCTGCTGTGTGAAGAAGGCGGCAGCGGCCCAGCAGGTTTGAAGTAAAGAAGGAAACAGGATACACTTGGTGATGTGGTGTTGTTTACAGTGGAAGACACGGAGCCATCCTCTGTTTGGAGGAGTGTGTGTGGGACAGTGTGTGTGGGACAGTGTGTGTGGGACAGTGTGTGTAGGACAGGTGGTGACATGGATCGGTGCCCGTTCAGTGGAACAGACAGATGAATGAGAGCGTAGTACAGAATGTTTATGGAACAGAGCATGACATGATTAGGTCCTGCATGACCGTTCCCATGGTTACAGGCCGGTTGTCGTGAGCAGCGCTGTCCAGACACCGGTGGTAGCTGAGGGTCCTCCTGAGGAACATCTGGAACGACGGTGATGGGGAGGTGGAGGGAGCACGTCGGCAAAGCTGAGAGAGAACATGTTGAACAGCAGCAGAGTGAGAGTGAAATATAATACAGAGGGAATGATTAGTCATGTGAGAACTACGTCGGACGGAACTTTTGAAGGAACTTCGATAAAAATCTTCTACTTCTTTACTTTCTTCACCTGAACTCCAGCAGACGAGAGAATTAATCAAGTTTTAATGAAACACAATGTTCATTCCCACAGATGAAATCTGCCAAGAAAAAGTAATGGAAAACGTATATTTGTCGTTTGTCCTTTTTGTCATTTGTCTTTGATTCATCAGTTCAAATGGAGATCGACATCTTTGTATTGAAGTGATGACATATGGAGTCTGCACACATATAAGAAAAATCATCTCATCTGAAGTGAAAATAATACTGGAATAAGTGGAACAAGAAGAACGAATGGATGAGTGGAAGGAAAATAAATTGAAACAAACATACAATGTCATTAAGAATGATGGAATCACTACCTGGACAAAGGTCCAGACTCCAGCTTCAAATCCTTGAGGAAATGCCGAGACGTGAGTCTCAGGACCGTGTACAGCTCAGGTCTCACTCTGCTCTCGCCTCCGCAGGCCGCAGCAACAGTAGCAGAGCTCAGGGTTGGGGAGCCAGGCAGCCTCCGACCGCAGGCTCCATGGCGGTGGCTGCTAATTAGAGCGCTGCTCGGTGATTGGGGACTGGGGTTTGGAGCCGTGCAGCAGGGAAGCGCCTCAGATGCCTGGCAGCCGGGCCGACAGCGAGACTTTCCGATCCCAGGATCGTTGTAGAGGCGCACGCACTTCTCACAAAGTACCATGTGCATTCTTTGTGCATGTTCGTCCTGCAGGAATGCGTCCAGCCCTTTCTGGATGTGCGGCGCTTGCATTCATGACTTCACTGCACCCGAGCAGCTCAGCAGATGGTTTTATTATCTGATTTATCTCAAGAAGAACGGTTCTTTCCTGTTCAGTTCAAAGCTTTTCAAGTATTTGTTTTGTCCTCAGAGATGAGTCAGCAGCAGCAGCAGCAGCAGCAGCAGTAGCGCTCTCTTTTGACGCAGAGGTGCAGTGTAACATGGAAAAGTCATAAATCCTGGTTTCGCACCACGAGGCTGGGGGCCCACAGACTCCCATTCCTTCTCTTCTCTCCTTCTGTGATTCAACACTGTTTTATCCCTCTTCCACATATTTGTATCAACACGCTCAGTTTTCTCTTTTACAGTCAGCGGAGGAAATTGGATTAGTGGCTCAGTTTATGCATCTTTGTTGAGCCAGACATCGCTCTGGTCTGCGTCGGCCATTTTTGACTAACAGGGGAACATTTACGTCGGCTTTTACCGCCCAGGATCATAAAGAATTGAACTGGTTATTAACTGTTCATGTTCTTCCACGCAGTCCGAGTTCGAACGTAACTGTAATCACTTACCTTACTGCAGTCAAATGTGTGATTACATTACAGTTAATGATGGAAATATTCAAACGCTGACATACCTCAACGTGTAAAACATTGAAACGCTCATTCAACATTTAAGAAAAAGTAATCAAATGTAATTAGTTACATTACTCTGACAAATATTGACAGTGACAGATGGAGCTCGGCAAACACAAACATCAAACTTATGTTGCCGTTACATTCAGGTCATTTCCTCGCCCTCCTCTGTTTAACGCAGGTGGTCAGCCTGCGCCACCTGCTACCTACAGCTGAGTCCATCAGGGCCGATGAATAGCTCGTTGGGCCGGCACAAAAGCCAAGAAGCACGGAGGAGATCGTCAAGAGAGCAGTTGATGGTAATGACCCAGCCATCGATGATTGGGCCCATTCATGGCTGAAGTGGACCGAGTGGGGGCTTCGCAGTCACTTCCCTGGTCCTGGTGTGCTTTGCTCTCATTACCGTCCATTGTCTGGCTCCTTTCAGAGCACTGTAAGAAAAGTGGGGGGGAGAGGGAAGGAAGAACAAAAAGTAGGGATTAAATAATGACCTGGTTGGTGGTATGGACGGGTGGATGGATGGCCTGATGTTGACGTAGTGAGAACTGGCCCTTACTTCTGGATTGTGCATGTGTGCGGTATAGTGGCTGAACGGTAAATCTACTCAATGACACGATAGAAGTTGTTCAATCGCAGGATGATGACAAGACATCATCTCGTTTGTGCCGTGCTGATTTTTAAAATGTGCTGTTAACACATCGGGCTGGAGGAGAAGTCTTTCCAGCAGCCTCCCTGGTGACCGTGGTAACCAGGATCACGACCAGGCTGCAGGAGGCGGCAGGAGCCAGACAGACCACCGACAAGCGCCCAGGACGAGGAAGGAGCTGGAGGTACATGACATGGAGCGATTGTCCACACACTTATTTTGGAGTCGTCGCGGGATTTGATCCGCTCACCTGTCACATTAACGGTTACACTGATGCACTTTGCTGGGTTAAGTTTGTTACTACTGTTAACGCTCATGGCTGGAAAGAGTTTTGTTTGTATAATGTGATATATATAGATGCACAGTTTGAATTGAAATCAAATAAAAATAAAATGAAAGAGAAAGAATGTGTACATTTGGGAATACAAAAAAAGACACAAAGTATTTCTGATTTCTGACTTTTGATCAGTTTGTAAGACCAAAGGCTGATTTGTTGCCTTGTAAACAAAATTTTGGGGCTTCTGTCGTCCTTTTTAGAATAATGTCATAATTTGTAGGATGAAAACAGAAATGATTTGGTAAATGTGAATTATGTCACGGCTTTGTTTGTTTCCACCTTGATATTGATTATTGTTCATCAGTATTGAGGGAAGTGCATATTTTTGTGCGAGGGGCCAAATACTATGAATCCAAACTATAAAGAGAAATAAACACTATTGCTTTGTTTCTGATTTGTGTCTTTCTGAATGACACTGCTTGAATTCTGGCTTCAGTTGTCTGCGACCTCTGTGACCTCTGAACTCAGCCTGCTTCTGCACGTACAACTAAGGACAGTAAGTCTGCGTCCTCTTCAGCCTTTTCAGTTTCAGACGATGTCTGTTTAAAGACTCAGTCATTTGTGTTCAGATGATACGGTGAAGTTCACCACAGATGGAAACGGTTCTTGTAAATTCAAAGATCTCAAGACAAGATTCTCCTCTTCAACCGCTCGTCACCTCTCTATAACTCCACTCTTGTATTATCCTCTTGGTTTCCACCATGCGTCTGGCTCCTGCTCCGTCTCTCTCCTCACCACAGAAAGCTGGCTGGCTCTGAGCCATCTCCAAAGTCTCGGATCAGCTTGCCGGCGCCCAAACCCGACCACATTGGAGGCTTCAGGTTGGCCGTGGCCACATTTGTCGGCGCAGAAGACAAGTAAAGGACTCCATCTCTTGAGCTACGTGGTGGCGACAGATGCCCCCTGTGATGTGAGTGAAACCCTGAACTCATCTGTCCTCTGCCTGTGATATACAAATACAAATAGTATTAGTAAATTAGTACTACAGTGTGTGTGTGTGTGTGTGTGTATGTTTATGTGAAACCAACACAAAGATACATTCATTTTAGCTCTTGTTTCATGTGTAGTGTGTATTTTTATTTCAGCTCAACTGATACAGAGTCCACACGGAGCAGCAGGAATGCTGGCAGATGTTCAAGTACACTTAAAGGAAAGAAGTACGGTTTGGGCAGATGTTTCCAGTGACATTTGCCTCACGATCGTACAAATAAGAAATATCTTCTTGTATGTTCCCAAGCTGCTCTCTTTGATTTGATTTGATCGGACGTAACGTGTAACGGTCCATTCTGTGTGTACACAATGTTCCCTTTTGTTTCTTTCAGGTCTAAATGTATGCAGACGTGTAAACACCTGAGAGAAAGTTGGCACCAAAACACACGGCTGTAGTGTCACCACCGACTATGAGAAGCCAGAGAATGCAGCAGGAACGTGTGGTGTGAAGCACTTCAGCTGTACTGTATAAACACCAGCAACACCAGAGAGTAACACAATAAACATTATGTGAGTAAAGTCAATGTACCTTTGACCTTTTAATCCAGGACACAGGAAAAAAACCTTATGAGAAACATTTATTTAAGAAAAAATAAATCAAGACACCAGTTGATCAGCTCTGCTTTAATCGCCAACATAGCAGGTTTGACACTGAGCTCTCTGTGTTCAGTTCCAGCTCATGAAAGAATGAACTTCTGTCCAGAGCTGAAGACACTCGTCCACCTAGACACGCGGCACGTGTGATAACATCACCGTGTGTGACCATGAATATGTCAGGAATGTGTTGCATGCAGGTTTGATACAGAGAAAAGAAGCACAACAGAACGTAAACGTGACATTTTGTAAACAATAACACTAAATAGCGTACAGCAGTGCAAAGCTTTGTAACAGTACGACGATCATCATAAGGCTATGAGACTTGTAAATACTGCAGGCTCACGAGTTGTGGGTGACACGTCACTGTACGTCCACGACAGGAGACAAACTAATTCGGACTAATTCGTAGAGGTTCAGTCCGCCCACCAACGCACAGTGTGAGTTTACTGGAGAGCAAATGCACAACTACAATAAAGTGTGGTGACGTGAGTATTAGAAACAAAGAGTGAGAAGCACATGCTGCAGCCGACACCAATGTAAGCACGCCGGCCCGGTTCTATGAAGCCAGCTCCATAGGCCCCTCCTCCTCGCCATCGGCCCGATTAGCATGAATCTCCAGCAGTGTGCGAGTGAAGCGCGACCAGTCGTCACTGTGAGCCGCCGACAGCTGCAGGGAAACATCACAATGACAACGAGTGAGCACATCCCCTCCCGGCAAACGTTTATTTCCAGCCGAGGCGTCGGAGTGTTTGTGTCAGGCGACCTGTCAGAACCGTCGCTGGTCGCTCAGTGTGAGTCACAACGAGTGGGATCGCAGCCGTGGTCACCACCCAGGCTGCGCGAGCGCTTTGCGTGGCCAGGCTGTAATTAACCAGGAACTAGGGGGAGGGAAGCAGCCATTTTGAACCTTCCCGCCCCCTGTGGAGCGAAGCTGGCCACAGCAGGGGGGGGCGCGCTGCCAGAACATCCTCTTCATGCCGCCTCATTCTGTGTTGTCTTAAAAAAAACAGCGAGACCCAAATATTTTCATGTCATGTAACCACACAGCCTGATCGGCAACAGACATCTGAGCAGTAATCAAAAAGAAATCAAAATACTTTGGGTTGAAAACATGATGTACTACTAATTTGTACTGAGTGAAATAATAGAAAAATAAAACAAGTGTTTGGCATCTCTTCCCCGGAACGCTCCCAAGGGGCCGCAGGTCTCTGGATGGGATCGCTGGCATCTTTCTTCTGGTTTTAGCTGCAGCGTATGTGGGGAGCGTCAACACACACACACACTCACTCACACACACACACACACACTCACTCACACGTACATACGCCTCTCTGGAGTCATAAAAGCTTTACTTTCTCTGCTTTTTTTTCTTCCTTTCTTTCTTCAGCGGAGGCCACCAGTGCGTCCGAGCCTCTCTCCACCTCACCACACAACAAAAAGATGCTAAAATTAGCCGAGTGGCTAAGCCAAAGCACCCACACATGGGGTTCTTTACCAGAGCACAAATAGCCCTCCTCCCAACATTAGAGGACGCTCAGGCTCGGCCGGGGCGGTTGGCCGCTTTGTGGTGATGGCAAAGTCATGTGGAGGCCATTTTACAGCGACCCGAAGGAGAGAGGAGGGGGATCAAACGCACGCGGCCGTGGTCATGCTGACAGTTGGCTCAGCATCCAGAGCTGAGGAGCCGAAAATGGTTGGCTGTGCTGCTGCTTGTGGAGCTTTTTCTGTAAAAAAAATACTTAATACATCTCACTGCACACATACACACACATATCACCAAGACCAAACATACATGGAACATGGCGAGAGTTCAGAGAGCACTCTGCACATTCAGCAAACATTCAGTCGCTCCGCAGCAGCGTTTTATTTTAGACCCCGAATGAAAAGATGTATTATTGATGAAGTGTTACTTCTGTTTTGTTTAGCGAAGCCTAGTTCAGGCCTCAGTCTCTTGTAGTGCAACTAAATTAGGAACATTTTGCCCGTTGGACTTCAATCCTGCTGCTGCAATTATGAGTCACATCAAGAAAATGAGTTGTTTTTTTATGAGAAAACACAAAAGTTCAGAGTGCAAACATCTCCCACTCTGTAGTATTTGAGAGGATTCGGCTCACAGATTTCAAAGTAAAAGCATATGACCCGTACCTCTCCGGTGTCATAGACCCAGACTCGTCCCTCTGAGTCCCCGACAGCCACCTCCTTCCCTCCAGATGACCAGCGGACCCTGTTGAGTGCCGATGCACCTTCAATAGTCACACTGGCTGTTGGAACCTGGGAAGGAAATGAGGATGGTCACTTCCTGTTC
>CAAKHB010007281.1:336654-349237 GCA_901007665.1 Aeoliscus strigatus
ACCTGAGAGGAGGTCCCACACATCTAGGTAAGAATTGCCTTTGTTTCTTTTAACTGAGGTTGAGTACATTTGATTTCATCACAGGTGGATGTTTGTGTTCGAAAACTCACAAAACTCACACTGATGTGGTGGATGTCAGACTGGGGTCTGTGAAACAACTGACAATAAAAGCCAGAGTGGTACGCGATCCCTGGGGAGGGAACATTGTGGAGGGCAATCAGACGTATTGATCCTAACGAGGTCAAGTTCTACGCAGAGAAAAGTGTCTGAATTAATGAAATGGAGAAATCGACCAGAGATGCAAACATGATTTGCAGTAAATAATGGTAATTTGTTTGCTCGTTTTCTCGTTTTCAGTGAAATGAAAGAGAAAAAAAAAACAATATAACTGATTCTTTTTGACATATGAGCTTTGCTGCTGAGACACATTGTTGGTTTGATGGATTGAGGTGGACAGCAGGAAAAAAAACAAAGAAATAGAGAGTGAGAAATAGATAAGAGAAATCAAAAGCCTTATTGATTGTCTTCTTGTATAGGTCATCCAAGGAGCTTTTTTTTTTTTTTTGTCCCCTGTGCTAGAACACTGGTATATTCTCATACCAGTGAGAACAGGACTCATCTGAACTCATGGTGAATGCTGGTTGTTTTCTTCTTGCTACAGTATATTATTATATGAGCATGGCTGGTTATGTCGTAGTCGTCAGTATTAAATGAAATCCTCTTTGAATTCATCCTGAAAACAACGGTGCTGCCTCCTAGATTTGTTCGCGTGGTGTTGAGTGGTTCTCCTCTCTGTGGATGAACTCCACCCTGCTGGATGTGATTGTGAGCGACGTGCATGTGGTTCCTGCCTTCAACTGCAGTCTCGGCCATTCTCCCGAATATGCAAAACGGGATCCTGATGTTATTGTGGTCTGTAGAACATAACTAGAACAGGGCCGACTTGATCTAAATATGTCGGAGGTTAGAAAACCAAGCTGTCAAATGTACAAAATCGCACAGACGTGGACACACACGGGCACCTACTTTCTAATATCTGTGTCAATGTTTGCTGTTGTGGGTGCGCTGCAGCTCGTACTGCACCTTTGTAAGTTAAAACATCTGCAGTGTTTCCATAAACTGTTCCTGGCATGTGGCAGGCGAGTCTGACACATGTCACCAGTGGAGACAGAGGCCTTGGCATCGTGTCGCCTCACACACCGAGCTTCGGTGTATTTAAAGCAGCACTAACCACAGACTGACTGCCATTAGCCTGCTAGCTTCCACTGCTCCACCCCGCCCGGAACGCAGCACTTTCAATCGACTGTATATGTACGTGTGTGTCTCTGTGTGTGTACGTGCGTGTGTGTGTGCGCGCGCTGGAAATGAGAACCAGGCGCTCTGCACTTCTCCGTTAATGTCGTTGTGACTGTGTGTTTTTAATATGATTGAAACAATGGGAGTCTGTTGCTATTAGACTGCCGTGTGCACGGATGTGTGTTTGGACACATCCGTTTGTGTGTGTGTCGGAGCGAATGGTTCTCATAAAGTCACATTGTTCGGCGAATTAGGCAGCCAATAAGGAACTCTTCCTCTGTCAGAGAAAAGGCCCCTGTTGAGGAGACCATGGGAAACACGGGGAAGACTTGGTGTCCGTGGTGACGTCCGCTGATGTCATCACGACCATAAGAGAGAGATGAGGCATCATCGACCAATGAGTGGACGAGTACGAGTATCTGATACGGAGAGTACGAGCAGTAGAGACGAAGGACAGAATTATGTTCAGGTTGAAGGCACTGTGGGTGTTGTCTCCATGGAAACCAAGAGAGGCTGGAGGCTCCATTTATTCCTGCTCTACCTGGGTGATCATCATGATTTTTTTCCACAAGTTCCAGTTGTAATGAAACTTTGAACAGTGTGACAGGAAAATCTGCATTGAGTCACATGATAGATCCATCCCACTTCCCCACCTCTGTATCCAGGGTCCAATGTCGTCATGACAACCGGCCAACTACTAGTTCAGCACATGACCCTCACTAACTAATTATTATTACATATTACATTATTACTCACTGATTATTATTATCATTTGTTCATAAATGTGCTCATCTTTTCTAACCTGCTGTAGCTTCCCACTGAGTGTTTGGACGTGAGTCCGAGGGAGCGTCACCGCATTCCCAACATATTGAATTACAGTACATAATGGTCATTAATTTGGTCGTTCTTAATTCTAGAAGATAATTCCAGCATGTCAGGGCTGCTGATGGGCTGCTTAGAAAAGAAAACACCTGTTTTTCTGAATTATTATTCAGTGTTAGTGATCATGTTCGACAACACAGTCTGAATACGTTCAGGATTTGTCTGAGCGACGAGGGGATCTTAATTCCGGCTCTGAACGCTGCGAAACTCAACCCCAGACCGGAGCTTCCTTTTTTTAGCGTTGTTCTGCACATCTGTGCACTTTGGTGATGGGACAGAACGTGGGAGGAGAAAGGAGGCTGATGGGGTCCTGAGGTTGCATGCACGTTGGAAAGAGGTTGTAGGAATGTTAGCGGCTCAGTTTGATGGCTGGGCGGGAGTCGGGATGAGAAGATGTCAGTGTCAGTGTGATTTAGAGTTGAAGGCGGTGGGAAACGCCCACAGGGAATCTCGACTCATGGGCGTGTGTGTAGGGGATGTGGGAGGTGAAGTCTTGAGTGTTAGGCTGTGTGGTACAAGCTGAGGCCCGGCAAAAGCCCCTGAGGTCACACACACACACACACACACACACAAACACACACATACAAACACCCCTCTGATGCACTTGCATTCAGCCACCACAGCACACCTCTGTGTCGTTGTTGAGGTTCCACAGGTCCAGGCGGCCCATGCCGTCCACGGCGGCAAAGATCGCAGGGTGCACGGGTGACCACATGACGTCGTACACGTAGTCGGCGTTGTCCTCAAACGAGTACAGAGGCTTGTTTTGCTGCAAGAGACAGAAAAGAGGAGGAATATGATGGCGTGAAACACATGAAGAGAAAGAAAGGGATTACAGGGGATGACACAGGATAGAAAGAAAGCAAAGAGAAAGAGGAGGGGGGTGGAGAGAGGGAGTGAGGGAGCTTCAGACAGAGTGGCGCTGCCTCAGCCTTGGGGCCTGTCTGGGTGCAGAGCCTAATTAAAAAGCCTCGCACATTCACACAGAGCCATAAAACCGCTGGGAGAGATGAAAGGGAGGGCCCCTCCACAAGGTGTACTGTAACCTCCACACAACAGCTGTCTGAGAGGGAGAGAGAGAGGGATGGGACGTGGGAGGAAAGAGGAGGGGTGGACAATTGACGGAGGGGGGAAATGGGACAGGGGTATGCTTTGGGAAACATACTAATCATATTTTATCAGTGAAACAGTAAAAGGCTGTACATTGATCACGGGCTGTTTCTGTCCTCGGCATGTGGACCGGAAGGGGTGTGTGTGTGTGTGTGTGTGTGTGTGTGTGTGTGTCATGAGCAGGATTATGTAACACACAACCTGCTCTCTGGTGGACAAAATGTATAATATAATATAATATAATATAATATAATATAATATAATATAATATAATATAATATAATATAATATAATATAATATAATATAATATGTTTAATGTTTTATATGCACTGTGTGCATTATATAATAAAGTATTATTATACATAAAATATGGATTTAGCCACTGAAGGTCTCTGAGATCAACAAGTGTTAACAGCTCTAACTTTGTAAATAACGTCAATATCTTTCTGGCTCATGTTGTTTTCTTTAATATTGTGTATATGTTGGGTGGGTATGTTTAACATCTTTGTATCTTTATGTTTCAGTGTTATTTCATATTTCTATCCCACTTTCTGCAGTAATTCTTCTTATTTTGTAACACAATACACAAAAGAAGTGAATGTGAAAAGTCTATAATGCTGCTAAAATGTGTATGCGGTCAGTATGAGTGTGTGTGTGTGTGTGTGTGTGTGTGTGTGTGTGTGCATCCATCTCTCAGAAGGGCCGTGAGGATTCCAGCGGCTTACAAACTGCATTCCTGACAGGTAGAGTGGGCGGGGCTAAGCAGCGGAGACAGACTGGCTGGCAGTAACGGAAAGAATGTGGTCGTTCTCTCCATCACCGTTATCTCTACGGTGGCTCTGAAAGGCGGCGAAACCTGCACACAGGTCGCAGCCCCACACTGCCTCATAGAAACACACACACAGCGAAGCAGCATTTGATCAGCTGATGTTTATATCATGTTATGTTTGTCTGATTCTCTGTCCTGATCTCAGTATTTCATCCATGGGCTGATTTCAGGAATTAATCTTTAAATGAGCTTTAATCCTCGCGGCACCACACGGCGTGAAGTAAACGACTGTCATTACTTTTCCTGTGCCGATAAGATATTCAAGTGCATTTGAACGAGAAAACCGCTGCTACAACTAGGTGCTGAAAAAGGACCCTGAACGAGAGAAGCATAATAAATCGATGGCAGTTAAATGCTTAAAACTGACAGCCTGGGTCTTCTGGCCTCCGTGCAATCACGAACCATGTGACTAAATCCCTGTGAAAATATACAAGTTGTTAGCTCAAGTTATGGCTCATCTGTCTTTGAGTTGAGGCTGCAGAGGAACCCATCCTGTTGTTGGATGTTTCACATCAGAGTCAAACCATCAGGACCACACATCTGAAATAACATCGGCGCTCATTAACAATCACCTGAGCAGGCAGAGATGGGGCCTTTCATTAAGTAGAATGATTACACTCCTTCCACCACCTCAGTAGACCCTGGGTCAAGAGAGCGAGATGGTTAAAGTTATGCACAATCACAACCCCGCTCCCAGCGGTCGCTACGTCTTCAGACTCTAAATGTTTTCACTAACCACAATATTTGCACCGCTGAGTGTGAAAACATCAGCGGACTTCTGTGTGACGACGCTTTTTGATCCGCGAGGGAAAACGTGTGAAGGAGAATTCGGCAAGAACGAGTGTGTCAACAGTTTGTGATGGCTGTGATTGGTGGGTGGGAGGCAAACCCCCAAAGGGATTTTAGGTAAGCAAAGGCAGCTTGCTTAAGGTATACGTGAGGTGTGTGTGCGGTGTGTCTGTGTTTGCACACACAAACACAAATTTAGGTATGCCGCCTGCCCACACACAAATACAGGTTACGTGGGATAAGAGACAGACACGCATTCCTGCGGTGCTCCTCAAAGGAAAGGGAATTCCCAAATCCTGAAGCACAACATACACTACTGATGAAAATTTGCAGTGTTTTAATATTTATCATGAGACATTTGGCAGAAGATCTATGTTCAGTTGCTATCGCTTGAAGTAACCAACGAAAAACACTGAATAAGGGATCTAGGAGTGGTACTTCTGTGTCTGCCGAGCAGATACAATTGTCCAGGGAGCATTTTTTTGATGATTATGTCGATCTTGTCAGTGTTTCTGTGGTGACAAGATCTGCTCATTTTCAGTGACTATCGCGTGAAGTAAACAACGAAAAACACGGTAATCAGGGATGAAAAAAAACATGGCGGTGAGATTCAACGTCGTTTCACCCCCACTGGTCGAGACAGAAGGCCGTCCACACGTAGCCTTACCTCTAATCCACTCTCCTCCATCATGTGTCAGTATCTCCTTCTCCAGCCAATCACTTCCGATCCAACTCATTGACTTGATTTTAAGTAATACTTTACGCCTAATCCAATCACACTAATTTCTTTAAGCTCCTCGTTGGGGTGCCTCAGGAGGGTTAGTGGCCATGCAGCAGTGGAGAGGTTGCTGGTTACAACCCCGTCTCCTCCACAAACTGGATCCAAGTGTCCTTCAACACCAAAAGGCTAATTGCTACAGGTTAGCACCATCGGTGTATGAATGTGTGTGTGAATGGGTGAATGGGGTACCACTGTGAAGTACTTTGAGTGCATGTAGGGTAGAACCATTTACTTTGGTGGCTATGAATGTCATTTATTTCAATGAACAGTTTGGTCAAAGAGATTCACTGGTTTTCAAAGCAAAGCTGACGCTCTGACTGGACCAGCTCACTTACTACCAGCGCGGCCGGTGGAGCAGAGTGCACCAGCTGGATTCTCTATGTGCACCTGCATGTGCTGTCAGCGTATTTGTGTTTTGCCAGAATGAGTACTTAAGGTAAAGATGCATACATGATCAGAACGACTGCCCGATACTGATTAACTGATCTAGGAGTGGCACTTCCGTGTCTGCTGAGCAGATACAACTGTCCAAATACAGTTGTTATGTGAAGTGTCCCAGGATTTAATCCTTTACATCATGTGATGAATCTTTTACCTCAGGAACGGGAAACCAGTTAAATATGAATGACATCATTTACATCATCATCATTTATGCAGCGCAGACAATGAAATCTTCTGGCTTATGTCGTGCAAGCAGATTAAAGTAGTTGTAAAACGTTGTTTTGCCCTCAAGCAGGACTTACAGGCTTACTTTCCTCTGATGTTGAGCAGCTGACCTGCCCACTTCTGCACTATTGGCCGGACACCTGCTCTTAAACATCTATAAAACGGCAGCATTTCATTAATAGGGCTCAATGATGTCAACGCACAGCCTGAGAGTACCCGCAAGGGACTATTTCAGGTCAAACTCCGAGCATCTCCTCCCCAGAAAACGTGCATCAAAGAGTTAAACTTCTCAAAGTTTTGCACACTTTCTGTTCATGCCTTCTCTCGCCCACACAAGCATTTTCTCTCTTCTTGCCAACCTCCACTCCACAATCAACCTCCCGCACATCCTCTCTCTCTCCCGATTACACACAACTACTACCTACCTTAGTGCTCCAAAGTTTGACAGTCCAGTCGAAAGAGGAGGTGATGAACAGGTGGGGAAAGTCGACAGTGCCCACTGCGTTGTGACAGCTGATGCCCGTCACTGGCCCTTGGTGGCCCTCGAACATCTCACAGATACCTGCCTTACTGGAGAGGGATGACACAGGCTCAACTAAAATACCTGTATGTTTGACCAACGTGACTTTATAAATACAAATTCAATATTACAGCCAACACATCGTTTAGTTTATTAGATTTGCTGCTGCTGCTGCTGTATGTATGTGTGTGTGTGTGTGTGTGTGTGTGTGTGTGTGTGTGTGTGTGTGTGTGTGTGTGTGTGTGTGTGTGTGTGTGTGTGTGTGTGTGTGTGTGCGCGACGTACCTGCGGCTGGGAGAGCATGTCCAGACTCCATGAGCACATCCTGCCGTCTGTAGACACAGTGATCAGGTTGTTGGCATTCTGGGTGCCAACCACGTTCACACAGTACACAGGGTGCTACACACAAACATACACAGAGAGGAACATTTACCATCAGGCTGCAGGGGACTGATTATTAAGAAAACAGGCTGCTTAGTGGCCATTTTGTATCATCGATATGCTTATTTGAAGACCAGAATAAGTTAAATTTGATCCGGTATAGATCCTAGAGCTGTATTCTCATGATCTCACTCAATACAGGGCTCAAAAACAGCTCACACACCAGTAAGTAGAGGTCTTTAAAGGACTCTACATTTGGGACATATGTTGCTGTGCAAATCCGCAGGAGTGTGTGAGACCATAATGTCATTACAGGGAAGTAATTGATTTGTGTACTAGGCCGCAAAAAGAATCCCTTCAACAATCAGCACCATGCTAAGCTGGACGGACTGAAGAGGAACGAGAGTGATGGCCTTGTTATTGTCCACAGCTCCTTACAGCATGGACGGCCATCGCTGGGATTAAAACCGACCCCAGGTGTAAAGACACTGCTCCTGTATGTAGTCAGTGATTTGTGGAGGGCTGGTGAAGTGTCCTCAACTGACCAGAATCATCACAGTCTATGTCCTGTTTTATAATTTACATTCAATTCAACGTACATTTACGACTAAATATTGATTGGAATTGGCTGGAAAATGACTGGAAAAAGTTTTTGTTTGTATTTGACAAATACCATCGAAAACGTCATCAAATCTATTTTCTCATATTTGCGTGTGTGTGCGAGTACAGGAAGTCAACTATGTGTCATGTCGATGAGGAGGCCGTACAGTGTGTGCCGCTGCGGACAGGGGAGTCCGCTGCACGGGGGTCCGACGGTGGCTGCGGTTGTCCCACAGGACGATCTGTCCTGAGTAAGTCCCCCCCACCACCAGGTTGGGATGAAACCGTGCAAAGCCCACAGACACCACAGGAGACTGAGGAAACAGAAGAATTTCACCTTCTATTAATCTGGTGTTGAGGGCATTTGATGGGAGGTGATCTAAAACAGATGTATTAGTATGGAGCGTCAGAGACGGAGAGAACAAACGTGGGGATAACAGACAGTGAGAAAAGAGCAACGATATGAGCTGAGAGCGGTAACGCTAGACGAAGCATGAGTGAGAAGGAGTGATCAAGGCTTCGAGATGGGTGGCAGACGTGAGGAGATAGTCGGCGCAGGGAGATGATGAGTTTGGCAAGCGTGAGGGTCGGCCAAGGAGAAGAGAGAGGGGTGACGCTGGGGTGGAGACCAGACAAAGAGGGGAATTGTCCTCTTTTTCTCCAGCCGTTTCAAATTACAGCATCAAAACACCAGCAGCCACTGGAGCGCTCACTGTAGCCTCAATCATGACAAGCGCACCCTTTAACTCAACCCCCCCATACCCAATAGTGTGTTTATTGAGTTTGGGTTCCTCTTCAGTGCTCGTCCCATATGGTATTCTGTGTCCAACTACTAGCATTCTACTGACCAGAGGCACTGCAGCAGATCCGCTGAGGGGTAAACAACTTCATCCCATCACCGAGTGAACCGGCGTATCAATAAATCATTTGCAGGCAGCTTTCAACGAGAAGCCCTCAGACACTCATCATAATTAAAGATAGCAGTTAACTTTAATGCACAAACCACCAGCTAAACCTGCAAACATGAGTATCTTCACTGTATCTTCACGCTGATGACTCTGATAAACTACCAGTTATCACGCATCAGTGCGATTGCGTAGTCCAACTAGAGCAGCAAACCCCCTGATTGTCTCCTTTCTTAATAACGTGTTACACTTTTCTTCCATATATATTTTTATTTAACCCACATATCCAGACCAGCCCTGCATATATTAAATCATAGAGATGCTATTATTCTCAGTGTATTAAAAAACAATGATGGACACACACATCCGTCTTCTCGACTTGATTTGAACTTGATTTGGATTCTCACTGTTGTCAACACTATGCCACAAAATATCCTGTTATTATCCTGTTAAATGGACAACATATAAAGTGTATATCGGTATGATTGTACATGCCAATATAAATGCTTGGCAATAAAAGCGATTTTGATTCTGATATAGATCAGAATCTTGTTCTGGTTTAACAGTTTGAGCCTGCAGTATTGTGGTGGAATCATTTGCATAAAACTGAAGTAAAGTCACATTTAAGCACGTTCAGATAAGGTGAGTGTCAGTTCACCATGCTGGAATCATCAATCACCATGCTGCCTTTCCAGATCTCCTGCTTTCCATAAAAAATTAAGGGGATATATAAGCTCCGATTTGGTCTCCAAGTCGGCTCTGCTGTAGTATCAGCATCCTCATCCTCACTGTTATCTTCACCATCATCAAACACATGAATCACAACATGAAACAGCAGATAGTCACAACAACAATCTGCTCTTATTAGGTTAGGAAGTTTGATAGCGGAGTCTTTAACAGTATAACTTTTCTTTTAGCGTTTCCCTCTGTCGCTCTCTCTCCATCTCTACCACCACAACACGTGTGCAGCAGCCAACTCCGAACCTCTGAGTTCTTTTTGAAAGGAGACTGGAAAACAAACCAGCGGGAAAGAAAACACAACCCACTCTTTCTGTTGCTTTCTGGTTTCTTCTGAGGAGCCACGGCTTCCAGAGGACTGGCTCTGGAGTCGCTTCAGATGTCAGGACTCAAAATAAACTGAACTTCACTGGTAAAAATAAAGTTGCTTGTGAGCCAGCGAGGAGGCCCTCTCCCAAAGGTTTATTTGAACAGCCAGATAAAGAGGGATCTGGGTACATTGATGGTACATTTGCTATATAACAAGTTAAAGTCTGTTATTCAAATGAAAAATTATTCATGTTGTCTCTGCAGATTCAATATATATTATAGAATATGTCCAGTAAGGCAAAATGAAGCTTCCATGGCAAAAATACACTTTAATGTGAATTTGAATTTGAAAGTACTCCAAGCCAAATGAACAGAACATACAGAAATTAAACATACATGGAAACATCATTACGTTCCAGACTGCTGACCTTTGCCCTTCAAGTCTGAGGTCTGAGACTAATATGCTCAAGCCCTTCTCAGAAGATACATGCTAACTCATTGACTGTAGTTTCATGAAACCCTTAAATGAAAAGGCTGGAAAAACTAAATCTAAATCTAAATACTGATGAGTCATAACATCTAAATTCTTAACTAACTTTTCTCCCACATATTTGGTTTCTTACAACATGCTACAAATCAATACTACATATACATGGGTTTAATTCTTAATCTTCTTAGTATTGCCAAATATAATCTAGAGGGAAACTGTGAAACTGGTTCTATTCCAACGATCTAGCTGCTATGCTAAGATAAGATGGTCAGCTGCTAATCAAGTTTGTTTTAAGGCACAAAGGCTATACAAAGTAGAGAAATATTTTCATGTTATGTTTAGACTTGGTTGACTTTTTCATTTTTCCTTGTAGTTTTGGTTCGGTTTAAGCCATAAAACTGTGGTTGGTTTTGAAAGACAGAGTGGTCTAATTTAAAATAGAACCTTTCACAATGTTTACCATCGGACCTCCTGGATTGTTGTCTGTGAGAAAGAGTTGCTGGCACTCAACTTCACCATATGAATACATTTGTAACAAAGTGGAAGTATTTGTTTAACTCCTTTAATCTTCCCCTTCTGAAACCATCCATGACTGTTTAAGTGAAACTGCTGTGACTTCTGTCCATCTTTCCAGTAAAGACCCGCTCTGCATTATTAACACCATGAGAACTTTACAAACACATCAAAAAGCATTAAAGGATAAGGACTCATAAACCTTTCCGACCCTCTCCTTATTCTCCCACTTATCAGCCTAAATACATGTCTGTACTCGACATGAGAAACGACAAAGGAAAGTCTAGGTCTCTATTTGCTCCATATGTAAGTTAAACTCCTAAGCCCTATCAGTGCCCCCATCTTAAGAGGAAAATCCTGACTAAATGCTGGATCCCCTTGAAGAAACCACAGGTTATGCCATCATGTGCCATCGAGCTTAGTGACGCTACAGAGAATTAGTCAACTTAGCGCAGCGACTTGGATGGAACATAAATTCTCCATAAATGCTTCAAATCAAATGTAACATCTGCACACATGTTTCAGAGTTACATGCTGTTTAAAAGGACTGTACGTCATTACCTGCTGAAATCAGATCAATTTGTCCTATTCAAAGAAGATTAGGATTTCAAGTCGTGGCGAGTTAGTTGATGGCAACAGTGTAAATGTGCATGTGATGCATGCAAACGTTGTACAATTGACATATGTTAAAGCAACAGTACTACGACTATGAAAACTAGATTTAGATTTATTCACATCAGTCGTCTTCAACAATGGTCGTCTCTGCAGGTTTTAGACGTCACCTGCTCCTACACCTGACTCCAATCAGAGGCTTGTTATCAGCCCAACTTCACTGATTTATCATTTCAATCAGGTGTGTAGGAACATGACATGACTCGTCTCTCTTGCAGAAGTCAATTGAATATCATGAAGGTCAGACAGGGGAAATTAAGAACATTTTTCTCATCATATCAATCACTCAATTTTTCAATAATAATAATAACATCATCAACAACAACAACAATAATAAAATTAATAATGTACTTAAATAAAAAAATAATAATATAGTCTGTCTTCATTTACATTATTGGATTTTCACCTTAATGACTTGACATCCTTATTTAAGGAATAAAACCTTTTGACGGCTTTTCATTTTTCACTCATACATCTGGACAACCCCGTCCGGCTACAACATCTGTCTAAATAACGCCCACAGCACTCCTGTCTTTATTTCAAGTTTGACTCAGTACTGGATCTGACATTTCATTTCCAAACCCTGACTGTCTAAATGATTCTCTTCTCACATGCAGCATGAGTCAGACACCTGCCAAAGTCATCTTTTTCCAGCCAGGATGCAGAAGATGCGGGAGGTGAGCCCTTTCAGGTCAGCATCCTGGGCCTACATTTTACACAGAGACACCGTTCCAGTCAGAACAGATTTCTTTGCTAAAGCAAAGTCAGTTGTGTGTGTGTGTGTGTGTGTGTGTGTGTGTGTACGTCATGTGGTGTGTAAGTATCATCTACCACTCACATAGGCTCACAGGGCTAAGTGCTTCTGGCAGCCCTTATTATATTAATGGGAAGTGTTCTGTAGAGGATAATACACACATGGTAGGCAGTGATGAAAGATGGCACCCAGCGAGGGATTATGGAGGTTGGAGGGAAAGAAAGAGAGAGAGGAACACTCCCTTCTTTGTTGCCTCCTTCACTGCTTTCTTTCCTCGGGCAACAAACTGTTGCTAAAGCCAGCATGGGAAGGCAGAAATAGAGCAAGAGCGCCATGGTGCATGAGAG
>CAAKHB010007281.1:349257-381272 GCA_901007665.1 Aeoliscus strigatus
ACACACGCACACACACACACACACACACACACACACACACACACACACACACACACACACACACACACACACACACACACACACACACACACACACCTCCACCACTGCACTCATCCGTTTTCTGCTCTGCCTTATCAGATCCAGATGGATCTGACGGTCTTCTTTTGCATCTCTGCATCTCCACCCTCTCTCCACCACCACCCCCACCCCCGGCTTCGTTCGTTTATGACACCCCGCGGGTTTTGTCACTCTGTGGTTTCTGGCAAGGAAAGAGAAATACCAAGCAGTCTCCATTTCAACAGGAACAGAGCGAGAGCTCCACAGAGCTTAAGCACGGGGCTGCGAACACAAACAGGCCTTTCTCCCTGTCCCCCTCCCCAGAGCTCCTTTTCCATTGTTACTACATCTCAGCGACTTGTTTGCTTGATTCTGTGTTGCAGTCATAGACTCTTTGACATTTGTAACGATAAAAAATAATCTCAGGCTTGTTTTTCTGGCAAAAGTGGCAAAAACTGTCGGAGTAAACAACCACAGAGTCTGACAGAGGATTCATTACAGACCTTTGAAACTTCACTGACACTTTCTGAGTTATTACTACATGCTGTTATTTGAAGTTTGCACCATACCAGCTTAAAGGGGATGTGATTAGTACAGTAAAACCAATTGAATTTCACTCCCAAATCCGACTTAATTCCCTGCTATTAGATGATGACATGATAGTTTTAAACCAGTGTAAGCCTTCAGTCTCAACTTGCCCTGGTGTTTTGACTTTACTAAACGTGATGCTGCATCAGTTTCACATGGGTTCACAAACACCTGTGGATGATTTTGTGGGACTGTTCTCCCTTCCCACACCCCGACAACCACTCCTCCTTCTCGTTGCTTGCTCCCCGTCTCCATCTGAAACCTTTCTGGTGAGTGCCAGAGACCCAGGGAGAGCCACAGACGCAAGGCAGCAAGATATTAATAAAAATATGAGTTCAATGGGATATGACAGTGGTGGCGGGGGCTGTTGCAGGCAGGCGTGTGGTTTGGGGGTTCTGCAGAGGTCTTAAGTCAAACGGGCCCTTTCATGTGGTGGGACTTTGCCCACTTGAGAGGCTGGTGTGAAGTTACATGATTGGACCCAACTGGGAAGGGGCGATGATGGGTCCAATGTCTTGGACGGCTGTGATAAGGGGGAGGACATCATAGCAGCAGCAGTCCATTTCCTACAAACCCAACATGTACACTGATGGATCACACACTTCCTTCACGATATTACAAATTACACGGTGAAGCAGTGTAGCTGCCACAAGTCCTTAACAGGATGTTATTAACGGCTGTCCGCAAACTACATTTACTACATATTATTATTATTATTATTGTTATCATCATTATCATTATTATATTTATTATTTTATATTATATCATTATTATCTATTATTCAAAAACAATAATTAACAGGGAATTAAACTTACGTGTCCTCACTGATTGATCTAGGATTATCACCATGTGTTTAGGTTTTACTGTTTAAGGATATGAATGTAAAAAATAACAAAAAGAATAGAGCTTGTATGTCAAATGCAACTCGACCCGCACAGAGGTCTGTTGTGTTTACACAGATTGATTGATTTACACAGAGTAAACCAGCACCTCACGAACATAAAACCCACTAACAATTATAACAAGAAATAACTAGGTTATATTTGATGCTAATATAATGACAGGGCAATCTACAGCCCTGAAAACAACTGATAGGATCTCAGACCAACACAGAACAGTCCATTGTTCAGCAAGCGATCAGGCGGCCTGATGTTTTCTGTGCCGGTTCAGAAAACGGCACGCAGACCAGCTCCACGCGAGACATCGAAGCCTGACCTCACCAGAACCCCGTGAAGCCACAGACAATGACTCCCTCACTGCACCCAACTCCAACCACAAACACCAAGGCTTCAATGCAACTGCACTGCCCCCACCCACCCACTCACCAACGCAACACACACACACACACACACACACACACACACACAGCGTCTACCTAACAAACCCCCAGACCAAAGCTGCTTTTGTGGGCAAGTCTGGAAAAACAAAAATGGCTGCTAAACCTTCTCGGGGGGCTGCCAACAGCAACAGAGAGAGGCTGCCAAACAGCCTGTATATACGTGTACTGCATGCGTACAACAAACAGAGGCTCGGGTTGATTGGGGTTGTAAGGGAGAAAGCATGTTAGAGATTTGTTCCTTTCTTCTTTTTCTTCTTCTGGTGAATTGAAAAAAAAACCTAGAGGAATGGTAGAGAACTTGAGGGGAAGAGGCGCTCAGCCCTGTGGTTTTGAGGGGTTAAATAGCTGAACATGCTCGCACATTAAGAGCCATCTGATCCCCAGCTAACTGGAGAGCCATGACTCTGTTTGCAAAAGGCCCTGCAGAGAGAAAGAGAACACGTTCACCACCACCTTTCATCTAAATCCAACAGCGACAGGAGGAGTGAGAAATGATTCCCAAAGACTTGAAACCTCTACTTTCTTTCATTATATCATTTTATCTCCAGTTTATCCTCGACTGTTTACAACAACCCTCTTTCCTTTCTCCCCTTCTCTCATTCCCTTCTCTCCTCTGCTCATGAAAGATGGTGGCACAGCCCCAGGCCACACTAACCCACTGACTAACATGGGATGGTAGGAAATTTCTCCCGGTTCTGCCCTCTTTCTGTCTTGTTTCTGTCTTTACCCCATCTGATGTCACTTCATCTAGAACATATCTCTCCAGTTAACACTCAGTGGAAATACGTTTCCGTACCAGAGTAAAGAGACTGTGTTTGTCTAAGTGGTTAGTGTGTGTCGGGGAATCAAAAAGCAAACATCAATGACAATATCCTCTGTACGCTGTGGACTGTGATTTCTGCGATTTTCAGCGCATACAGTCGCCAACCATATTTCCACTTCAGCTGTGATAAAGTTCAACTGTGTTACACATTTGCAGCTGCTGCCCCCGTTTGACACACAGAGCATTTTATCAGCTGCTTACACACATGTATTTATGAATGTCTACAATTATCAATTTACAGATCAGCATGCCCAGAAACCGCACTGTTAATAAAGACAGATGTACTGTCGATATTTCATAAGAGACCCACTAGGAAAATTTGCTGAGTCCTTCAGCTACAAGATGCATAGCTGTAATCCATCCATGAGACCACATGGATTTCAGCAGAGGCATAAATTACAGTGCAGAGAAAGGATGGAGTGCTGAATGGAGAGCAGAGGTAGACTTACAGTTCATGACCAGCTTCATATAGAAATATTTGCATAGACCGAGCAGGAATATGTGGTTGTGTTAAAGTAAAAAACAGTAAAATCAGAGTGCACTGTCATTTCAGAGAGGTTCATCCCTGATCACTGATGGATCTCGATGTTCACGGGGATGTGTATGGGGTAGGTGTCCTAATTGAGAACCGGAGAACTGCTGGCATTAAGCACAGTGTCAATGTGGGTGGGCCAGAACACACACATGTGGCAGCCTTGGATGAGGAAGTGGTCGGCCACATGAAGAGGTCTCGCAGGCCTGGCTGTCTCCAGAGAGACGTGAAGCCTCCAATCCAAACCTTCCTCTCCTCCCTCTTCGCTTTTCTCATTGTCATTTGCTATTAGCGTCACACCCGTCAATGTGTTGTTGTTTTTTCTCACCAGAATTTCCTCTCTGAAGTCAGTGTTCAGCCTGCTCCAGATGAACGTCCCTTTCGTTTGTTATGTTTTTGTCATGAAAGAGACTGAGGCAATGGGAGACAACGGATGATTTATGAGCAAAAAAAAAAAAAAATTAAACACAGTGGACTGCGTACCTGACAGTGAAAGATATACTCTGGTGTGGCCTTCTTAAACTTGATGTTCCACACCAATGCGACGCCATCCGGTTCATGAGGGGCATCTTCGTTGTTGTTATAGGAGGCAACGAGCAACTCAGGGTACTACGAGAGAGAGAGAGAGAGCGGTCAACATTGATGGCCAAATAATAACTGGACACATTGACTCACATAACAGAGGTGATTAATATGTTTAATTACAGCTCTAAAAAAAGACATGTGGCTGCAGGACTCACCTGAGGGGACCAGTCCAGACAGGTGATAACACGATGTTTCGACCAGTGCTCATCATAGAAGAGCCTACTGAAGGACAGACTGGAGCCGCCAGCCAGGTCTCTGCTCACAGACAGTGGAGATAACAGGGAGAGATTTGGGACCTGACTTGAAGACAAGTGGGTTCTGTTCAACTTAGAAGAGTCCAGAAGCAAAGGTATGTCCCCAGAAAAACTGTCTTTAGCCTGTAGGAAGGGACGTAACCCTCACAAAGTTCTTATTACAATGATTAATGATCATTACTCATTAAAGAATCGTTAATTATTCAAAAAAGTACCGGAATGTTTCAAATGTACAATTTGTAAGGGGCAGACTGGTGTTAACTTGTTCAAGCACTTATAAAGTAACCCATTAAAAATCTCAAATGATTGCTGGCTGCAGAAATTATAGTTTCTGTAAAATACAAATACAGTAAAATTATCCACATATATATTTTTTTACCCGCCATTATCATTGTCAACCATTCGTTTAGTTTGTCCAACAACCATTTCGGCAGTTTAACTATGTGTCATAAGTGTTGGACGGAATTTGACCTTTATTTTAGCTGGTAAAGAAAATACTTAAAGAAAATACAGAGTCTTCTTTGTCTGAACAGGTCTGACTCAACACCTTTATTTCAGTGGGTATGGCTGTCAAATGTGAACGTGATTAAAATTAATTTTGTGTGTAATAACATCTTTTAAAAAAGAACTTAAAAGTACATTTTTTTTCCATGTCTCCATTTCTGGAGGACAAAGGTAAAGGGACCTTTTTAGACGTAATCCATATTTGACCAGAGGCTTGACGCTGCTCTGTGGCTGCAGAGGTCAGATTGCAGTGAATTTTTCTCCAAGCAGCATTCTTCTATAATAGCAGAGCAGTACACTAAAACCGCTTTGCACTTATGACTCTGGACATGCACCAGCACTCTGATCATTTGGGAGCAACCCTTCAGATGACAAGTCAATGTTCTTTTAAACATGCTGGTTGTCAGTTTACTGGATGTTTAACCACCTGAGAGCCGACGTAAATGAGAGGACACATATTTGGAAGAGCAACGTCTCACCCACAACTGGTTTGGCACATTTCTTAATTTGAGTCATGCAATGAAACACTTGAAGCACGTGCTGTCGCATCCTCCTTTAACGCCCTTTCTCCTCCCTGCTCACCCCTCTTTGTCCTCCAGGTCTCGTCCACTGTAGTCAAAGAAAATGTCACTGTCTTCAGCCAGAGCTCTTTCCATCACCCGGATGCTGCAGTCGAAGAAACTCTGAAACTCAGAGGAATGAAGTATCTGCTGCCTCTCCTCCTCCGTCAGCTCCCGCAGCACTGGGAACGAGCCTGTCGGTGGGATGCACGACATGTAACAGAGACTTTACAGACAGCAACCTACGATTAGTTTACTGATAAACCTGCTGATTCTTCACAGTCGATGTATTTGAGTACAATAGGTAAACAATGTCTGCACCACACTTTCTTAAAGACAAAATTAATGTCTTAAAATGCCTTTCTCTGACTGGAACAGACCACATCCAAAAAGATAAAGAAAGACTTGTCTACTCTATGACACAACAGTATAGAACCTTTATTGAGGCACACACACACACACACACACACACACACACACACACACACACACACACACACACACGTGGTTTTGTCCTGTTTACCACCATACAATTATTCCATCACGTGCGTCTGATGTCAGATTAACATTCACTTCATCTCCATCAAACCCGGATTCACATCCAGGACCTAATAAACTACAAACAGTTCCGGATGCACGTTTTCAAATAAAATACTACAGTAAGAACTTCATCAACAAGACAAAAACAAAGCCCTCTGAGCGACCCGCCTCCCTTTGAACATAATGGCTGCACAGCACGCCGTCCACTTTTTGAAGTCACTGTCCCCAAGCACACAAGCCAACGTGCACAAAAGCATGCACCAACACATATATCGACCTTTACCCTGGCTCTTGACTTTCATCCCCCTCCATCCCTTTGTATTTCTTCCGAGTTGTCAGAAAAGACCCGGTGAATGGAGTGGCAGAGATCAAAGGCCCGACCTTCTAATAGTCCAGGATGGCGCGGAGACGGATGACGGTGGGTTTATGAGTGTGTTTGTGACACACAGTACAGTCAGGCGTGTGCGTGGGTGCAAACTTATGAGTCCATCTTTCATCTGTGCGTCCATCATGTGTTGGTTTCTGCTATTTACTATACAAGCCCTGTGTGTGCGCGCGCGCACACACACACACACACACGCTGTTTCTCTCCCCTTTGAAGCGCGGTTGAAGGGTCAAGTCACAGGTTTTTAATCAGCGTTGACCTCCACATGCCGCAGAGCTGATATGCCGGATTCTCCTTAACCCTAACCTCACCCCCACCCTTCCATCTTGATACACCCACAGACTGGCAGTGGGTGTCACACACAAGTGACCGTGTTTCATGACAGCTTGACCAGCTCCACTGGACAGCTCCATTAAAAAGGGATGAAGGATAAACTGCCCATGTATTAACAGAAAGCAGGATGCTACAATCTTGGTATTTTTTATACAATATTTGTGTTTTATGTCTGCTTAATATCTGTGCTCAAATAAGTTATACATATGTATTATGTGTGCTTAACTTTTAACCCTAATAAAAAGAGTTGTTAAAGAAGGGATGAAGATGGGAACTAACACAGGCATTTTATGAAAAAAAAAAACACTAAAGCGCTCATTATTTCACCCTCATGCATCCATCTTGTACCTTCTTTGCTCTCCTTCTCGTCTTCATCCTGTTGTTCCGTTTCAGGACCTGGTTTCGTCTCCATCATCTCCTCATCTTCCTCTTCCTCGTCTACTGAAAGAGTTAAAAAAAAAGAGAGAGCGAGTGAACTCATGTTAATCAACAGCTGCTTCAATTTTCTCCAACCTCCTGCCGTGTGCCTCCTTCCACCCCCTTCATGCCAAAATCATTCCCAGACGTCCACCAGTACACCTGACTGACTAACATTTGGTCCAAATGGGTTTCACTTACCAACACAGTTGCTTTCTACAGAACAAAACAAAGCTGCATGTGCATGTCAGATATCTATACTTCAGCACGAATATGCACACACACGTGGACATGCTTGTATGTCACACACACAGAGAAACACAGACTGCAGGAAATGTCATACTAACAGGCACGAGCCTTTCTTTCTGTCACCTTTGACCCCAAGCAAAGAGATTCAATGGTGAGTGCATGTGTGTAACAGGGGATTCCCTTTGCATTCCCCCCAATCAGGCACTGCAATTACACTCCACGATCCTGGCTTTATGCTGTGTGCGGCGTGTGTGTGTGTGTGTGTAAGGAGGTGAGGTTCAAGCATGAAAGGTTACTGTCAACATAGGCACCTGCTTGTCAGCTTCTGACCCCCCAAAAGCCCCTCAACACCCCTCGGGGTGTGTGTTGCTAACCCTCGTCAACCTTCTCTTCCCCCCCTCCTCCTTCTCAGAGAGAAGGGGGCCTCTCTGAAGACCTCTTAACACTCTAACACCGCGACCAGACACCTGCAGTCTGCCAACACATTCGCTGCACAGACATACATAAGCTGTCATTCTCTTTCTCTCTCTCTCTCTCTCTCTAACACACACACCCGGGGCCCTCACCCGCAGTGCCAGGGGTGGCGAGGGGTTAACTGGCGGAGGGTCAAGCTGACAACAGTCGCTTAGTCCAGTGGGAGGAAGTGACTACATCACACTCTCAGATGGTGTCATGTCTCACTCGCTCTCTCACTCACACACTCACACGCACACACACAAACACACAGAAGTCGGGGTGTGTTTAACTCAGCTGGAGAATGGCCTAGGGCGCTGTTAAAACTCCTTGCTCAACGGTTGCTCTTGCACCATGTGAACTTACCATTTATCACTCAGACTTGCCTGAGCTGTTGATGAACCCGTGCTACTCTCCATTAAAAGTTACAAATACCAGTCCAGCTGCTGGAGTACTGGTGTAACTCGGCATGACAATCATTTTCTGCGCCCCCCCCATCTCTGTCCTCATCTCTGTATTTCCTTTTCCTTTCCACTTCCAACTTTGTGATATATGACTTTAATTTTCTGACTGTTTGCACATAATAAATGACTGAGCTAAATCAAACACATGGTGGCGAAGCGCTGGTCCAAGTCAGTGGTTAACAGCCAGCTGTGGTGATCCAAACACCAGTGAGACCGCGCGGACGGGACAGGCCGACTGCCAGACTCACTCCATTTCTGATAACAAACAAGCTGCATCGAGAAAAAAAAAAAAAACAAAAACGCACTGGGACTCCCGTTCAAATGATTTCCTCTCTCTGTTCGTTTTTGAATCTATATTTATCTCCATCCAGGAGCTTATCTTACATGTGTTTGTTACATGTTTGTATGTCTGTCAGCAGGATAATGCACAAACTACCAGCAGGAAACTAGGTGGAGAGATGTCACATGGGCCAACGTAGAAGCCACTAATATCTCGGCGCAAACAGGCCTTTTTTTCATTTTACTTTTTTACACTGGCCTTGGCAAAGGTATGAACCTTCACTTCTCACCCTCATTCTTCATCAGCATTCATCGCAGTCCTGACTATGGCAAACTATTCACTTCTCTCCCTTCTCTTCTCTCTTCGTCTCAATTCTATCTTTTGACCGTTTGTGCCCTGTCCAGTGGTTGGAATGTGTGGTGATAGAGATGGGAAAGGAAGGGAAAGAGAGACCACATTGAGGAGCGGTCAGACAGTCAAACCCCCAGGACCACAGGACTCTAGAGCGAGGCAGCGTGATTCATGGCCGATGGGTTACCTCACTGAGAGGAGACGACCTCATTCCCTCAGATAATGTTGACGTTGTTGCCAGTGGCCACGCATCACGTTGTTCTCTCCTTCTGCACGCCATGCACCAAAAATATACTGACTGGTTCCGCTGAATGGAAGTGGATGTGTGCGAACACAAGGGTTACCTTGCGGCCTCATGGGTAATACATGATAACTTTGAGTAAAATCACTACAGAGGCACTGCAAGGTTTTCTCTGTTGTATGTTGTAAAATAAGCAAAGAAGAGTTATGGAAAGAGACAGTTTAAGTGTATGAGAACACTTTCTAGCTTCGACTCATTCCAGTCAGGGGATGCTTTCTCTTTCCACCTGCAGCTTAATACCGCTCCTCGCCGCAGGACAACAGGTTAACTGGATCCTCCTCCTCCCAGCAGATCGGGGTCCACCTTGATGAAACTCCACTTGGGGGCTCCTGTTTTGGCCGGCTACATGCTCACAGTAATGACATCCCCGGCAGCTCTTGGACGCCACATCTGGCTGCCTCAATCTTCCCCTGGCTGCTTACTCATGCTGACCAGCCCACTCAATTCAGAACAGCCCAGCAGGTATGTAGACGCACAAAACACCAGCAAACCTGTGCACTGGTGTCCATACTCTTTCACACACACACACACACACACACACACACACACTGCTGGACATTTTGTCCTGATGTCAGACGGAGCTCATTGTATGGAACTCTATTTTCTCTTTAACCAAGATCCGTATTTGCTGGACTGAGTTTGTCTGAATGCAAACATTCATGTGACGTTTGCACACACATCTGTTGTCTGTCTGACGGATTATCGTTTTAACAAATTATGGTAGAGGGTGCAACAGGACCCAGTTCACATTGCAAATAAGTGCATTTTACTAAAACTGCCATAATAAAATGTCATTCCACTAATATTTTCTTAAAATCATCCATTTACTCTTAGAAAGCTAAAATCTCAACCATCAACTTTTAGTCACCTGTATGGTTCTGGTTGTCCGACAGTATGATATTTCTTATATTTTTGTCAAAATGTTGATGTATGTTCAGATGTTTGATAGCTTCAGTGTCTGATTTGCATATAAAAGAAGAGAGGGCTTTGGCGGGTGTCTCCCATGGAACCCTTCTAGTTTTTATGTTGTTTTAGCTGTGCGACGCTATGATTGACAGCTGCTCTAAGACAGGAAGCATCGATGAACTAAGAAGATGAGAGCATGATGATACTGTAAGTGATGGCAGCACCCTTATCTGAAATATTTCACTTTCCCGCCATTTACGTCACCACATATAAACCCTCAGATGCCCAAACACCTGTGTGAGACATTGTCTTATAATATTTTCATTTCAGGAGGTAGATAACAAAATTGTTCAACGTTAAAAATGTATGTATTGCTATATAAGGCTGACAAATAGCGGAGCATTAGCTAAATTTGACAATACCTACTACTGAACATGTGAGAGAAGAGGTTTGAAATGACGGGCTTTAAAAAATTCACACTCGTCTCTGCTTCCCTTTGGCCAGTGCATACAGCACCCAGCTTTTGTATGACAAAGCCGTAATCTGCTTGGATCGAAGAGCCAGAGCCATTATTCTGTACCAATCCACAGTGTGATATGTTAAGCACACGCTCAGAGCGACTGGCAGAGCTGTCGCTGATCAGTGCAGAGGAGACTCACATTTATGTGGCAGGAGAGCAGTTCTCATAGAGATCTCACACACACCAGAGAAGCCCATCTGAACTTTGGGGATCCCACACGTGGGAAACAACCCTACAACACCATAAACGCATTCATACGGACATACACACACACACACACACACTTCCATACAGTTCGCAGGGGTCCTGGGAGGGAGGCTGGTGAGCAGACCACAACACAAGAACTATGCTGGGGAGGAGGAGGAGGAGGAGGCCAAGACAACTTGAAAGACTTCTCTAATGTCATTCTGGCACACACACACGCACACACACACAGACATGCATTAACTTCACTGAGAACAACTCTTATTGTTTAAGGGAGACACAACACGCACATGCACACATACCATCCTCTTCACCCCTGCATGTTCTAAATGACCCGAGGCATCAGGGGAATTCTCTCTCTTTTCATTCGTCCCACCCTCCAGTAACATAATCCTCGTATTCCAAGTACCAGAGAAGATTTATCTAACCGCACCGACTGAAATATGGATACCGCTTACAAATGACGCAATACTATGATAAATAAAATGTAATGTGACCACAGAGAAATTCTATAGCCACAATAGACATATTTTCGCCAAAACTATATGTTTGTTTTTTTTATTACAAAAAATATCTGCTGCAGTATCAACATGTTTGTGGCAAATGAGGCACATGGAAGAAGACAGACTGTTATATCGTCACCTTCTTAAAATAATGGTCTTCTTTTTAACATTCACATAATACACATACAAGTCAGCTCTTTGTGATTTGGTTCCGTTTTTTTCTGTTTTATCAAACACAAAATGTAAATATCACATCGGTCAGTATTGTAAGAGGGGGATGACATGCAGTTGCCTGTGACCCATTTCTATAGTACGTGAACATAATAATAAACACAGACACAATAAACCAGTCCTGTTGAAGTGTAGGAGGCAGTAGATTATTTGGCTGCACTTTAGTTCAGCTGGTTAAAATCAATTTTAGGATCTACTGTATATTGATATAAATCAGAATATACATTTTTGTATCAAAAGATATGGCAGCTGAGAGGACAATAATGTGATCACAAGATGATACCATCACCACACAGCCCTACGGATGACCATACTGCATTTCTTTGTCCAAACAAGTATAAAAACTCTCCAAAAAAGCAAAGCACCACTGACACTCTGATGTTTGAGGGTGCTCTTAGAAAACAACTGCTAGCCAGGGTTGGACAGCAAATTGCTGGGTTCCAGTCAGCCATGCAGCAAAGTATAACAGATCTTTCTGTAGGGGGTCAAAGGGCAGTCCAACCTGCTTCAAGGGAAAGACAGACAGGTTCACAGTTGAGTCCTCTGAAGAGAAATCATTTCTCAACCTCCCTTAAGGCTTTGAATGACGCCAGTATTTGCAGGACTGTGCTGTCATATAGGACATGTCTCTGACATCGGGTGAGAATCCGCCATAAACACTTTAACACAGATTTGTAACTTCCACCTACATGTTTGCTTGGTTATCATTTCTAATGGTTCATCCCAAGTCCTGATTGCCACGACAGAGAGGAACATTATTCCCCACATGCACACGTTAGTAGGACCTGATGTAAAGCGGGTACAACCCACACAATTGGGTTTATTTAACCACACACTGATCACACTGTATGGAGTGTGTATGTGTGAATGTGTGTTGAATGCACATGCCAGCACATCATCAGCTGTTGTCATTAATGAGGCCTATTCAGGCCTTTGTCTGCCGGCAGTGTCAGTCGCTTCCTTCTCTTTTATCTTTTTCTCCTGCAGTCTCTGTCTATCTCCGTCTCACCGTCAGCTCTTCCTAGCAGTGCCACTCAGGCTTGGCGCTGGCCCAGACCCACATCTTTAAAATGAGCCATCATGCCAGGCTACGCCGCGCTCCGAGCCCAGCCACAAGGTCCTGATTAAAACCTATGACTTCAAACTTTCCAAACTGTCAAAAACCCACTCAGAGAGAGAGAGAGAGAGAGAGAAGAAAGAAAAGTCTCACATAAATACACTGCCGTGGCATCGTCCCCCTTTTTCAAGGCGTCATCTGAGCAGCATTTGTGTCACTCAGAAAAAGCTGTTTGTATCTGTGTGTGGCTCGTGGTGAGCGGTGGTCTGTGTTTGCCACTTGGATGGCGATGGTGTTTCATTTTGTTTTAACGAGAGATGGATGGACAGATGGGACAAACTTTTATAAGGTCAATGCTTGAGGTTACATGCACACACTAGACTCAGTGGAAACACAGCAGTGACATTATCTTCAGCTTTAAAAAAAAAGTCTCAACATGAATTGTTACATTATGATTTTCAAATAAATAAATTAAAATGTTCCATAATTTTACTGAATCTCATATTATTTCCAATAACCATCTCTGGCACTTGGATGAGAAGGTTTGCAAGAGTTCTACTCTCGGTCTACTCTATGTGCCAAGAGTGCTCCCTACTGGCGAGTCATAGAATGACGTGCCCACTTCCAGCCACACTGGCAAGCACAGTCAGCAAATTTCTCTGCAATCTCTTCTCAGTTATAAAATATAATGGTGGTTTGCAAAGTCACCGAAAATCAGTTGCAGTGAGACAATTTGATTTCAAAGGATTCATGATCCTAAAGCAAATGGGTTGTCTTGGTTTGACTGATTTTACAGTTTTTGTGTCCTGACAGCCAAACTGTACTAATCAAACCTCCTCACTACAAAGTATCCATTTACACACTTGACATAAACTCCACAGCAATCCGAAACAACTGAAGCAGAGCTGTAAATGGAGGCTGGCTGTGGCAGTGAACCCGCTCAAATGAAAGCCCCCCCGAGACTTCGCAGGGATCTCGTAGTACAAGGGAGACCACCCAGGCAAACCGTCAAGACCCACTGTTGTTTTATGCACAAATAAAAAATGCAAGACGAGAGGTCGGGAGGGTGGGCGCACATGTCAAAAAGTCAAGTTCAACAAAATACGAGGTCAAAGAGGAAAAAAAAAAAAAAAAAAAACACATGATGAAACTGTACTCCGCTCATCTCAGGCTCTCATCAGATGGCAAATATTATTTTGGATGATTGCCACGGTGCCTAAGACAGAGAAAACCTGAGGGACGGAGGTGAATATGGGAGTTATTATACACTGGAATATCTTTGGCACGTGAAGAGACATTATAGTTCACTAATATCAAGTGTTTCTTTGGGTTTTCAACAGACCACTCGAGACCTGAATCAATTCATGTGAGTGAAACAGGAGTGAGGACGATGACAGCCACACAACTTGTTTCATCATGTGGCCAAGTGTCGGCCACATGTGTGTCTGCAGGAGGAGGGAGAGTCGGATCTGTGCACAAAAAGTGCACATGTAGTAAGAAAGAACACCTCTAATCCCAAGTCACTCAACACATTTGCTTTCAGTATACTGAAATAATGAAATACTAAGTATATTTTGTCCAGTGCCCTACAGGCACTATGTCACAGTATCTACTTGATTTTTGTCTTTAACACACACACACACACACACACACACACACACACACTGGTCTGTTCAGCCCGTTGTAGCCGCCTGGCTGGAACAACAACAATGTATGAGAAAAGTGCTTCCATATGTGACTGCGTACACATACATATGCACACACACAGACACATACAGAAAAGTATAAGTACCTAACCATGCAAAACACACACTCGTGAAACCACATTTTCCCTGTAGGACCTTGAAAACTACCCAAAACCCCCTTAGTCAAGTCAGTTTCATATGGAGTGGGAGTGTGTTACATTTGCTTTTTATGTAAATGTGTCGTTGCTTCCTTGGACGCACCAGATAAAAAAGAATTTAAAGGACCTCAACCCTGTAAGTGTTCAGTGAGAGCGGCTGTCTGCTGCACCACAGTCATACTTTCCCTCCTGATCATGTCTTGGACAAAACTGACTAGGAAACTTTCGTTCCCCAGTCAAGCATGTTGTGCACATTTATCTGACAGCCAATGAGAGAGCAGAGTCAGTTTCAACCCTTCGTATTACGTATGGCTTATTTCATATGGCTCTTACAAATTATTCATTTAAAGCAAGTCTGACTTGCTCACACCACTGTCATAACATCAGCAAATTCATTTAAGTTGTAAGAATACGTTTGCCAACGAAAGAGACTTGAACAACACCACAGTATCATTTCCTGATACTCATCGCCGGTCACCGCAGACACCATAATTCACCATAATTCAGTGCACGACTTTCTTTTCTTGCTCTAACTTAAGCACTTACTTGAGCCACATATCAGCACACAACTGCTTGACATTCGGTGTTGATCTGTGCAAAAGCCCATAACAAAATCAGGATAATGTTTCATCCATTCATTTGCTATGTATTAGATCAGTCTACTGCATATGCAAAAACAACTAATAAACACATTAGTTAAATAGTAATGAAACAATTCAAATTCATCCCTTTAATCCTGATTACCAGTTACCAGTTACCAGTACATGACTAAGTCGAACCATATTCAATATTTATTGTGGGTAAAAAACAAAACAAAAACAAGTTAATTCAATTAGCCAGTGTCAAGGATCTTTGAATACATTTGCACTTTACCCAGCATAAACATTCATTCTTGCCCCTTTCTTATATAGTTTGTACTGTTCATTTATGTTTACATTTAAGAATCTGTATGTGTTTCTGTGTGCAGAAAGCGTGTCTCTTCAGACGAGCGGTGGAAATGGGTTTTCTCTTGCAATTAGAGGCAATTACCAGCCCGCCACACATCCAAAAAAAAAAAAGCCTCTTATTGCTGTAAATACTTAAGGAGTGAATTACTGAACAACTATACACTCAAACTACACAGACCCTGAAAACAAATGGGCCAGAAAATACTACAGGTCATGCACACATACTTTTAGATACAGATGCATATTAACACAAACCCTTGACCCTGTCACCTTTTAACCATAAGAACAGGGTTTTCCAAAGTTGCAACGTCAAATTATACACACACAGTAGTATTTCTGACGGCCTGCTTGCGGTCCACTGCAAACAATTACTGCTGGAATATCATGACTCTTGGTGGCCTCCACCGCCATTTTGCTCTTTTACCTGTTTTCTCTTTCTCGTCCCTTCATTTTCCACCTTTCTACTGTGGCCTATTATGGGTCTTTTAAGGCTCGACTGAGCGAAACCAATTTAGACTGGGGCACATGCACACTGCACCCTCGTTAATACATGCCTACAACCCCCTTGACCTTTCTCTCTCTTGCCAGCATCCCAAATAAGTGCACACACCGATAGTTATCGCCAGATTGGGATCAGTTGGGTAAAAGAGTGTGGTTGTCAGAGTCCTGTAATACGGCATTAACTGTTCATGGCTCAGTGGGACTGGCTCGTTCAGAGAAGGGAGTAACAAAGACTTTTTAATTATTTGGAATCTCCTTTCCTCCCTCTCATGTGTGGAGCGGTTGGATCTGTTTGGCTCTGGAGGATTTCTGACAAACTTGAAGCGAACGGAACATTGCAAACGCTGTGGTTACCCTGCGGACACGGCAGAGTTTACAGCCTTCGGCACTTCAGCGTTGATAAACTACAGTGAGCGATGATCATACAGCACATAATCCAGTTAGTGCAGGGAAATTACTTAGGAGAGGCAAAAAAAGATCAGCGTTAAACGTTATAAGTCAACCTCCACTACATTAACATGCTATTAAAGGAATCTAATGATGTAACTGGGATTTGTGGTGAAGCATGCTCTGGGGATACAAGCATTTAGTCCAGACGGTTACTGGCTTTAAGGCATTTCACTGATATTCACGGTTCACAGAGGATGAATTAGAGGGTTAGTTGACATCAGCACTTTGTCATGCAGCCGGGTTTCGTCCTCTGTGCGATTAATTTGGACAGGTGTGTGCGTCCATTCCATCTATTCGAATGTATGTTTTTCAACTTTGACATTGACATTAAATTACAAAATCAAGGCCAGCATCCTCCTAGGAAATCTCAGCTGTCACTTTAGCGACAGAAATACCAGCAGCTGAGGAAGATGAAATCAAAGAAGTGAACTTGCTCCAGCGTGTGAAATTTGGGTGACCTCACTCTAGCATTTATTCAAATAGATTTTCACAAACAATTGTTCGTCAAGCTGCTGTCTTCTTTCTTTTTAATATGCTTGTTGTGTGTGGGGGAAAGTGTTCACCTGTCACCTGTTTGTTCCTCTATAGGTTTTTCATTCCCCCTGGATGAAAGCAGCTGGGAACAGCTGACATTGTTGTTTTTAGACAAACACAACACATATGCCAATCCATGACACCCTTTGAGTACATATTATGTATTCTGTGTAGAAAGCCCATTCCAAATAAATGACTACTGTCTGTAAAGAACAATTCAACATAGACAGACCCCAGACAGCAGCATGAAACGCCTCTCACACACTGTTTGACCTCAGCTGGTCAGCTTACTATCACACAGCCTGTTGACACTTTGTTTTTCTGCTTCGTCCTCAGACAAGCATCCATCCCGCACGACAAGCATGTCCATTCAAACCCAGTAAATACACGGAGCCAACCGTGACCGGGGGCTAATCTGATTGCCTGAACACAATGGACACTCGGGACAGACAGATCACTGAACAGCCAATGGGAACGGGAGCTCACATAGACAGTTACACATCACGATTACACACAGGAAAATTGGTCCCGGAAATGAAAAGCCATAGCATTAACTCGTTTAAGTAGGAGTCACATGCACAAACATCTCACGCACACACATGTCCGTGTGAGTTTGAAAACACCAGCTCCTATGTGGGGGGACACATTAACTTAGTCACATCAAATCAACTCAATTTTGAAAAAGTCGCGCACACACGCTGCACAAACAGCCAGTGACCCCGGGCAGCGGGGACGAGAACTGTGGAGGTCAGAAGTTCAGGAGACGAGACCATGTGCGAATCCCTGAGTCATTCAACGGTGACTTACAATGACACTACACTGACCCTTCCTTTCACAAACACACACACGACACATGTCAGAGGTTTGTATGTGAACATAGTGCATTAATTAGTGAAACATTAATTGACAATCACTGCTGACTTGGAACTGGAACATTGAGGTCCATTTTTGGAGCTCTACAAACCCATGGGACATAGCACCAGTTTGACAATGGATTTGCTCTTTCTGCCTCTCCAACTGACCGTTACACCCACTTCATCCCTCCTCTCTATGTTTAATATCTGATTAAACAAAACACTGCAGTGACATTTAGTGGCAAAGTACGAGAGGACCTGGTGGAAAACAGGAAGCAGATCAACCAATGGTAGCAAAGTCTGTGGCTGTGTCCAAATTCACAGACGACGGACATTTGCGCTTCGGAGGGTAGACTGTGGACTACACCAACCAACGTGAATTTGGACAGTATGCCGTTTGGCGTCAGACGCTCTTGGCGTACCGTCACGTAAGGAAGGAGCGTTCACGTTGCCGGTGGTCGCAGTTTATGGAGGCACGCAGCCTGAATTACTGAGTTTCTTTGTTTTATTTTGCTCCAAGCTCAAAAAGACCTCCGTACCCTGCCATGTCCCTATACTAACGGTTCATGTAGAGTAAACTGTGAGTGCGTGCGTATGTCTGTGTGTGTGTGTGGGGGGGGGGTGGTTTGTGATGTATTTATGTTGCATGTTTTTATTTTTGATTATTAACCCTAGCATGATCGATGATGACACCATGACACCAAGTTTGTGTTTATCAAATATCTAATAAGAGTTTAATCTACCATACCGCTGTAACTAACTCCAGAACCTGTCTGCTTTTTGTTAACTGTGGAAAGAAAGATTCAAAACAAATCACACATCCAACCTGTAGCTGCAAGCTGAAATTGACCTGAGTTGTGTTTGTGTAACATTCAGCAATCAACAAAAGGAGCTGGACTGAACAAATACACAACCAGAACCCCGAGCAGGTGGTGCTTTTCCTCCTACGCCACACACACTAGCTTTGTAGCAATCGGGGTCTCCTAAGGCCAGGGTCACCTTCTTGTAGACCACCGCAGCACAGCTCTGGCTCCCAGATGTTCTACACACACACCTCCTACCTCCTGGACCAGCTCTTAGAAGATGAAAAAAAAAAAAAAAAACATGTATAGGTGCTGTCAGTGTGTGCATGATCACTCTTTGGCCTGCTTTTCTGAACTGTTTCTCAACTAACTTGATGTACAAGGTGTTTTGCAGAACATGTGACTTCGTTGATGAGATGTATGTATATGTGTGTAGGTTCAAGTGTGTGCACATATGTTAGTCAGTGCCTGTGCACGTGCTGAGTAAATGGTCTATTCCTAGACCTGTCAAGGAAATGGGAGGAGCTAAGGCGGGCATTTTGGATACTGATCAGGGCAGATGTGTGACTATGTGCCTGGCAGTTGCTGATGGTGGGGGCACTGGAAACCACACCAGACCATCTATTATAATGACAGGAAGCAGGAAGTACAACCCCTCCAGTCACATGGCTGCCAGCTGTCCTGGTGACTCAAGGGAGGAGGATGGAGGAGATGTTAGGGAGATAATGTGTATCTGTGTGTGTGTGTGTGTGTGTGTGTGTTTGTTGTACATGATTGTGAGGTGCTTCAGGAGTGAACTCTACTTGTTCATATCACATTTCAGAATGTCATATTTGCACTTGCAACAATTTTAAATTTGACTTGAACCTACAACCACCAACACGATTCCCGACCCCCGTGTAGGACTACGCCTTCGGATTTGACCATATGGATGTGTTTAGGCCCCACAGCTCAGCAAGCATGTGCACGCCCACTCGCAGAGACACATATGCATGTTCACATGCATCCACATATATAGCCTTGTATTCCTAAAACTACATGTGACACACACACGAATACATATAGGCAACAGATTGGAGCGTTTCCTAATAATTTCAAGATGAAGAACGTAATCATTTAATGAATTCTCAGCATTTCTGTGTGCAGACAGTCACGTCAGCTCTGCAGTGCTCCAACATCCATAAGGAATCATTTGGACAGACTTTCATCCATCAGCCTGTTTCCACTTATGACCAGGAGTCAAAAACATTAAGTACGATGACTGAAGACACAACAATTGACAGGCAGACAGTGTCTTACTGCCCTGCCTTCTCTCCTCTGTCTTTTCGTAAGATCTTTAAACCACTTCAGGTTTACGGGACTGTGAACCGAAGGGGTATCAAATTCAACCACCCAAAGACAACATCGCTGCAATGTGAAACCCTCTGTTGCCTTTGCCGACATTTGCTGGCCCATTGACCCTCGAATATCTAAACTGTAAAAAAGAATTGCTTGAACTTAAGACTGATTATACGGCGTGTCAGTGGAATACTTTTTAAAGTGGTTCATGTGCGCGTGCACTCCGGCTCACCTTCAGATAAGTGGGCAGTGAGCGGCGTTTGAGTCTCCTTGCAGTACGAGACCATCTCTTTCGGGAGGAAGTCCACCTGCGTGATCTTGGAGGCCCCCAGCTTCTGCAACCTCCGGCTGCATGACAGACAGAAGATGTTCTCAAAAGAAGTATTATTCTAGTTTTACCATCTACATACTGCAGTGCAGCTTGTTCATTACATGGCAGTTTATTGTTTGTTCTAAGAACTAATGTATTCTTCAGAATGCAGCGAAGATGCTATTTGTTCATTCACAGTATACAATGATTAATGGGAGATGAATAAAGGATCTATCTATCTATGCATCAATCCATATTCAGATTTAGAGATTTAAGTGTGCATATGTCTTGCAACATCAAATAACTACTGTCCCGTGACATTTCTTCAACAGCAGAGGAGGAACATGTACCCGAGCTCAGAGTCAGCCTGCAGCTGCAGCACAGAGGGGTCTGTGTCCCACTGCAGGGTCCTGACGTCACCAACAGGGGGCGTAAGAGAGAACATGCACGTTTACATACTGGTATCTTCAAAAGCACACAAACACACAGCACACGTGTTACCATGTATGTATGTACATTACAATCAACGCATGCGACGATGTCAGTGTTAGGGAAAAAAGTATGGGAAGATTCATGTTCTGTTCTACAGTAATTGACCTGTGGTGTTTTCCCTCATTGAATTCATTCAATGAACAAGACCACATTCAGCAGATGGAAATTAACATAAATAAATGACCACGCACCTGCCATGCATGAGTCTGACAAACCCAAAGAAGCCGCTGAGCTCATTCAGTGCATTTGCGCGACACTCAGGCTTGTGTTCAGCTCAGTTTACAGGAGAATCAGTGAGTTCTGTAGCAGGTCCATACTAAACTCTACTATCTGTGAAAAGATAACACTTCCAGCCTCACTAGAATTGTTGATGACATCTTTCAGAGGCGCTGAACAACCCCATTAGACCTTCAGTTTGTGCTTACACCGTGTCAGGCGAGAGTGGCGAGCCAATCCTTTAACCTGACAGGTTGGCTGTTTCACAGTAACAAGGATGACACTTTAAGAGGCGGACTGTCAATTCTGCAAAGGTTGAAATGACTTTTGTGGCTCAAACCATGTGAAAACGTCAAGCTGGTATTAAGGGAGTCAGCGGGGGCTTCAGACAGGAAGTCACCGGCAGAGTGAAGGAGGGACGGGAGATGCACATGTTTGATTTATAAATCCTGATGGAAGCACATTGCTGGTCCCCTGATGACATCTGAGTGCCTCTCTGTGTTCAGCTGAAGAAAAGCAGGGGGGTATTCCTAGGTTTGACTTGAAAAATTCTTACCTGAAGCTTTGCACTTGTGACTTGTTTTTAGAGAAACCTGACCTAAGAAGGGACACACACACATACACAGCCACAAATGGAGAAGCTCAAAATGGCATGCTGTCATCCAGGGTGGATTTGGGGGGGAAACAGCTCTCAGGGCGCCGGAACTAACTCACCAATTTGTAAAATCCAATTGGTAAAAGCTAAAAGGAAATGGAAAGCCAAAATCTTACAGAAGAGAATATCTTCACGTTGTCACAAACATTCTTCAGCCCCAATTCCACCTCTGGCCATCCCAGAATAACACGCCTCGGGTGACACCATTGCTCACACATCAACCTTGACAGTCAGCTGCCACAGGGGAGCAACGGAAAGTGCTTGATGACCACTCTCAACGTGCAACAGCAGCCGTGTGCAGAGCTGAAATGCCGATAGTTGCCTTGCCGTGATCTGAATATGCCTCAAAGAAAAACTAGCAGGTGTTTATGTGACACCGAGTGAGAGGCAGCTTTCTTTTTATTACAAGTACTCACACCAGGTACTCATTTATTCAAAACAAAAGGTTCATGGCTGCCTAGGACCCATGTTACAGACATATAACTGGGCAGACACTACTGCAAGAAGGATATTAAGTACTAACTTAACTACTAGTTATATTAAGTACTAACAGTTCAGTGGTCATAAAACACCAGAAAACAGTTGGCAACACTGAAAACCAAACAACGGACCACGACTTCACCCAGCAACACTGATTCTTACCTAAACCTGTTATGTCATAGGCAAGAAGAGAGACACAGTATGTCAGAAAAGGTCAAAATGATCCCCAGCACTTTACACATTATCACTGTTGTTGGGCCAGATGATACTTGTCCAGTATGTGGCTTCTTAGCTGTCAGGGTTATACCTGGTGTAAGGGAGTGAATGGAACACAAATTGTAGCTGTGTTTTGGTTTTATAAGGGTGTTTAGATTCTGGATGGGAACGTGAGATACCACTGACAATTGTTTGTGAATTGTAATATCCAACATTTACAAACCTGCCTGCTGCTCCCCCATCAGCTGAATCCTGGCTCCCTGTCTCACTGGGCGTGCTCAACGATTTGGAGGGGGACATCGGGGTTGGAACTGAATTAAAAAAAAAAAAAGACGTAATGAAAAGAAACATTGATGAAAAAGCACCTCAGTGTCGAACAAGCCATGGACAAACCTAATAATTGTTAAACAGACGGGAGAAACGCAGGGAGTTTGTATTTATTTCCTATTTATAGACATTAGCAGATGCATTCAAAATAACTTGAGCTATTAGAACGTCAGTGACCCAGTTCTGAGGAGCAGAGCCTCTGCTAGAAGAAACACTATGGGAACATGATCTATCACATTTCTGCTTGTTCTCTAGCAATTCTACGGCCTGAAAACTGGCTTCAGAATAGGAATAATACTGATATCCATATAAACAAAGTAAGATGCAATTAAAACGGAAAAAATACAAAGGACTAAATTAAGTGGATGCTAAGCTACAATGTTCAGTTGACATTTTCTATGTGAAAATTCTTTGTGAGACCATGTTATTTAAAAATGTGTTTGTGTGTGTGCGGGTATACAGTTACCAAAAACTGCATGATAAATGGTGCAATAATACAATAATAATGATAAACTTTATTTGTTTCATACAAACATGAAATCAAAGTGCTTTACAACAAATTAGATTAAAAAAACAAGGATACAACAAATTAAAACCCTTAAAAACAATAACACTGAAACCATAAAGAAGGAAAAGAGGAACATTTTAAAAAGACAACAGCTGTAAATTAAATTTAATTCAAAAATACAATAAAAGGAAAGCAGAGGTGCAGTCATAAGCTAGCTAAAAGCTTGGGTAAAAATGTTTTTTTTTTAGAGACAGTCAAAGGGCTGGTTTCCCTGATGTTTGCAGGTTGTGTGTTCCACAGCTTTGGGCCATAATAAACAAACAAATGCTGCATCTCCAACTTTTTTTTGCTGAGAACTTCCAGTAAACCAGCGGCCAATGAGCTCAGTGTCCTTGGAGCAAATAGTGGTGGAGGGAGATCAAGAAATGTCCCTTTAAGCTTTGAACGTTTAGCATAGGATTTTCACAAGATGAAAAGGCTGTAATGTCATCTTACCGAAGTCATTGCATATGATCATTTCAAAGTATATTAAGAGAACTGAGATCTAAGTTTGTGCGTTTGAGCACGACCAGCAAGTTGCTGAGTGTATCCTACATTCAGGTCAGGAACAGATGAGCATCCTTGCATTGTGTAAAGAAGTGTTACATACCCAGAGGAGGCTCTGGTGAAATGCCAATACTCTGTAGCAGGGCCTCCGTCTCCCTGCGCTTCCGGTCCAGGTCTGAATCCTCTGGGATCGCCTCTGTCTTCTGCTGGCTCTGAACCTGCATGAAACATACAACAAAATCAGCTAACCCACCTCCAGCAGGTTCAACAGGTTCAACCATGCAGGCGTACGCACATCTGTTTAAAAAATATTCCCACCACCAACCTCCTGCACACACATATATGTCTGTATGCACGCATGGACACACACAGCCTCAGCCTGTAATGTGTCACAGCCTGACGAAAAGCAGTCAAACACAAACAGTGCACACTTGCATGTGATACAGTATGAGTGCCAGTTGTGTGCGTTTACTCACTTTTTTTCTTACCTCTTTCTTCTTCCTCTCCTCCTCTTTTCTCTTTTTTTCCTCCCTGATCTGGGCGAGGCGCTGCTTCTTGCGCTCCAGCTCTGCTTTTAGGTCACTTTTGTCCGACATGGTGTTCTGTGTGGCTAGTAGAAAGAGGACTTGCACATTATACTTGATATAACATCATGACATATCTCCTTCATAGCAGGTCAAGCAACAAACAGTGAGCCGAGCTGGGTTTTCACATTGAGGCGCCATTGTGTCATTATAATTTTGTTTTTATCTATTTTGGCCAAAGCTGTGAAACAATATGATCAGTTCAGTCTGGGAAATACACACTACACATGTGGTATTTACAATTAAACGAGTCTATGTTTACTCATACACTTTAAAACATCCTCTGGTTGTGTTGTGAATACAATATAACTAAATAGAATACCTTGTTGTTGTTGCAGAAAGGTGAGCTACAGCTGATCACTTCCTTCACACATCTCAAATGGACCCAAAACATATGTCACTGGTGTAAAGTGTAGGACGAGTACACAGACGACACAACCCGCATGAGAATAAAGTTGTATCATTTGAATCACTGGTCATTTTTAATGCTAAGTCACAAAAGCACTGAAAGCTAACGTTAGCTCGTCTCAGAGTAGCATCACTTCTCCAATCGTCCATGTATCTCAGGCCTTTGTAAGAACTGCGGTTAAAACCAAAGTCGGACTATTTAAACCCACAACCCACAAAATAAAGTACAGTTACCGTCTCGTACCGTGTTAGCCAGAAATAATGATGTGTCACCCCGGCAAAGATGCTGTCTCACTGCTGTACCCCGACAAAGATCAACACATCGTCCTCCTCGCATCTACAACGGCCCCTTTGAACACCACCCAACACGTCGCTGGAGCCTTTTCGTCAGCTTTCATCTACCAGCGGTTGACACAGAACATTTCAGCGGTAGATGACCTGGATGGAACGGTGGACAGGTGCCCCACACGCCGACATCCTTGGGGGGCAGTGAGGAGAAGGATGCTGAGACGAGACGAAATCCTCTTCCTTCCTTTGAATGGCTTTTGCAACACTGCCATCTTCTGGGCATTTTCCATAAGGGGGTTAAACGATTAAAGGCAGAGAGATGCAGACCTTTTTGATACGTACTGTGCACTAACATAAGCGGGGATGCAGCCGTAGAGTACGGGAAAATAGTGCTACATTTCAGAACATGTGTTAAGCTATTCCATGACTCATTTTTAATTCCACTCTCATGTGTCATAATGTATTATCACTGAAGCACTGCGCGTTGTCTGCCGCTTGGGGGTGCTGTAGGCTCATCGTGGGCCATATTTCCGTGTACATTCTTCAATATGACGTGACGCCGACCCTCCGAACAAACCCATTGGTTGTCTTCAACGTCAGTCACTTTTCTTCCCCGCCCAACAACAATACAAACAAATCGAGGTTTGCTAGACGTCTTCTAACGATGTGAAGGAGCTGCTGGAGGAAAACAATGGCGGCAGACCATCATTCCAGCTGATGTTTGAAACGTGGGAGGCTTTTTTTATGACCGCTGAGCAGTGAAGGGGACAAGGACAGTTCGCCCCTGTTGACTTTGGCCTTTGGAAAAATGAAGTTCGCCCAGTTCTTGCTGAAAAATGGCTCAGCAGCCGGGATTCCGAAACATGTGGAGAGGTTTTCCAAGTTCTCTCCTTCTCCTCTGTCCATGAAGCAGTTTATTGACTTTGGTGAGTGTTTCCAGAGTATTGATTGGGTGGGTTCATTCACTCACATGGTAGTTGCACAACTTACATTGTTCTTTAATGTGTGTGTGTGTGTGTGTGTGTGTGTGTGTGTGTGTGTGTGTGTGTGTGTGTGTGTGTGTGTGTGTGTGTGTGCGTGCTCACAGACGACTAAGCAGCAACTAGGTCACTGAAAGTTAATACTGCAGAAATGCCAGTTAAAAAATGTTAAATGACCTCTTTTCATTGTTTTCATGACTCATTTAACCTAAACCAAAGCAGATAAAACATAAATGTGTAATTTTGTAATCCTGAGGGAAACGTTTACAGTCTGTTTCCATGTAAACGGACAGAAATCAACTCAAACTCATCGTTTCATATGTGTGAATTAAGGAAAATGACATTTTCCCCTCAGTTCAGGATGAACTCGCTTGCTGGAAAAGGCCTTGTTTTTATCCTTTGACAGAACGGGGTCAAAGTTAATGTGCTTGCTCAGTGATTTTTCTTTCCTACGCTGTCCTGTGCCTGCAGGCTCGGCCAACGCTTGTGAGAAAACCTCCTTTGTGTTCCTGAGACAGGAGCTTCCTGTCAGACTGGCCAACATCATGAAAGAAATCGATTACCTCCCTGACAAGCTCCTCAGCACCCCGTCCCTCAAGCTCCTCACCAGCTGGTAGGATCTGTGGACTGCAGCACGCCTCTTTTGTACCAGAGCCATTGTTAACAAACTCTGGGAACGACCAAATATTAGTTTTCTCTTCAGCCTCTTCAGCCTACATAAACAGATTCTACATAAACCACCATTGCTATGCAACGCCTGTATGACTTCTGTGTTAATGAGTAACGGGTTCCTACATACCTGTAATAAAATTAAAATACTATTAGCTATGGAAATGCATATCATCTCTCAAAATACACACCCCCTTTCATTCCACCCACCATGAAGATATTTGTTGATCCAATTCATGGCATCTGTGCTCAGTGACTTTAGTCATACAATCTTCAACAGGTCTGTGTATATTCAGAACCCCTTCATTTGAAACGGGGACGCTCATGGTCTCATATTGTCTGATAGATGTTCATGCTAACACATTATACACACCTCCTCCACCCAGATGAGACGTTCCACTACTGTGGGGAAAAAGCCATATGAACTGTGTTTGATTAGATAAAACCTGTTGTTGATTTGCGTAATGAACCCCAACACCTCAGTGGACTTACACTTAAGTTTGGACCAGACATACACACACACACACACACACACACACACACACACACACACACACTCATACTGCTTGGTGGATTATTTAAAAAAAAAACTTTGTTGACACTAATCATAAGCCTTACAGGCAAGTTTGTACGTGTGTGTGTGTGTGTGTGTGTGTGTGTGTGTGTGTGTGTGTGCACGCGCGCATGTAAACACACACCTGCACTGTGGAAGGCTGTAAAAGTTGTAGGATTCAGCTGTAAGTTCAAGTCAAGTCACAGAGATATCTGGAGATGATGTGATTTTGTACCTTGAGGATGAGCCCCACCAATGATTTAACTTAACCCTAAATGACCTTTTTTTAGCACTAGCTGGAAATAAACATTTATAGATGGATTCTTTGCCTTAAAGTTTAGGAATAAGATATTCATCTGTCCAAATGCATCCACACCATGTTGAACCGGAGTGCTGTTCAACAAACACCCAGGGATAGCTAGTGTCATAGTTCTTGACATTTCATGACACTTTACATGGTACAATTATGCATGAAAATGATTACTCGGCAGATCTTTTCGAGCTAAATCAGCGCAGTGGACCGATTACATGTGCCTTAGAGTATCGCTTCGACCTCTGTTGCGACAAGTCCAGTTGAGTCTGTGGAGAGCTCTCTGTGTATTTTGACCGACACTCTGTACTTTTGCATTGGACATTCAAAACAGCAGTCCTGTCTCTGTGTAATACTTCAGGCTTTACCCTGTTGCCGTTTTATGTCATCACTATTTGCTTGCGCACATGTCACGTGAAGATATGTTCGCAAGAGAGGTCACTAACTCCTTTTAGGATAGGAGTGTTGAGCGTCTATATATGGCCACAATCCCCCCCCCCCCCCCCCCCCCGCCGCCTCGTGTTTTTGTCTTTGTGCCACTACACAGCTGTTTCCGTCTGCAGCAGTCACATAGGAAGGACGGGATCGCTCCTGGAAAACTCTGTCCCACTCAGTTTGTACAAGATCGTATTTCCACATTAGATGTGTCTCTGTTGGCATAACATGTCTTAATCCAAAATGGAGGAGTGAAGGGTAGTTGAGGGACAAAGCCAGCACAGAGAAGGAGTATCCACATTACAGGTCAACCTTTCACCTACTTTCCCTGTGAGTGCGACTCAATGAGCTGTTGTCTTTTCCTACACTGGCCTCAGTGGAGCAGGCAGGTAGTGTCAGAAGCTTAAACTTAATCAGACCACACATCTTTTCATGATCGCTTCTCATCATGTTGACAGTCCAGTTTTCATGTATGTTAAATGTATTATTCTGAACCCTCCAGGTATTCACAGAGTCTGCTGGAGCTTATCGAGTTTGTAGAGACAGACCCTGATGATAAGGATGTTCTCACAAAGTAAGTACACGTATGTATGTGAGTGTACAAGTATGGCGTCAAAGTGTATTCAGCCAACTACATTCTCAAATGTAGAATGTAGGATTTCCTCTCGTCTTTGCCTTCAGCTTTACGAAGACTCTGGTGAACATTCGCAATCGGCACAACAATGTGGTGCCCACCATGGCTCAGGGCGTGGTGGAGTTTAAGGAGGCCTTTGGCGTGGACCCCGTCACCAACCAGAACGTTCAATACTTTCTGGATCGCTTCTACATGAGCCGCATCTCCACACGCATGCTCATGAACCAGCACAGTCAGTATAGCACTCAGTGATTATCAGTGAGTTGATCGGCACGGCTGCTGTAATTGAAATGAATAGGCCACTCTTCATTTTAACTTGTAATTGGAGCCAGTTACATTTCCAAAGTGACATTCCCGACACTGTGTGTTGTATTTGTTCGTGCGTAGGACATGACGTGTTTGTCTGTTGACGTTGTTTTGTGCGTTGCGCTCCTCAGCGTTGATCTTTGACGGCAGCGTGAACCCGGCCCATCCCAAACATATCGGCAGCATCGATCCCAGCTGTGACGTGGTGGAGGTGGTAAAAGGTGATGCTGCGTATCATCTGTTTTCCAGCGCTCGCTGTTTTGTACAGACTCCAAACTTTATCTGCTGTTTTATTGGTCAGCGTCCTGAGTGGGATTTGATAACATGTTATCATGAGGTTTATGGCTGTAATAACCCTCTGAGGGTGAACGGGTTCTCAGCAGACACAAAACAGAATGACTCTAAGTCTTCATACAGTTCTTCAGCGACGTCTCTTTGCTTTTCTAGATGCATTTGAGACTTCAAAGATGCTGTGTGAGCAGTATTACCTCACCTCACCTGACATGGAGGTCACAGAAGTAAATTGTAAGTCTGAAGAAAAACACAATGTTCTATTTGTATTTGTAATTTTATTTTATTTTTTTCGTATTTATGTGATGTTAACCTTCTGTACAGGACATACACAGAATCGTTCCTTCTGACCCATGGTCTGCAAACCAATATAAATATATGAACATAAATAATAGATTAATAAAATAAAAAGAAATAATAATAGAATACTAAGACAAGTAGGTCATCTGCTATATATTCCATGTAGATCTTGTGATGCAGTGAGACAGTATTAGTTGTAATTTTTCCACTATGAGTGTGATGTAAGTCCCCCCCCGCCCCCCCCTTTTACAGCCAAAGGCTCTGGCCAGCCGCTCCACATCGTCTACGTGCCGTCCCACCTCTACCACATGCTGTTCGAGCTGTTCAAGGTACAGTCACCTGGGCGCCCTGAAGCCAAACATTGACCGTGCCTGCTCCCACGTAGCGCTTGTCCTTCCCCAGAACGCCATGAGGGCCACGGTGGAGACGCACGAGACGAGCCCTGTGCTGCCTCCGATCAAAGTGCGAGTTTCACTGGGCACAGAGGACCTCACCATCAAGGTAGATACTCAGAAGAGGAACGTGACCCCTGACGACTTGATGTGCAAAGCGTGACATCGGCTACGTTCCATTCAAATGGCAAATGAGCAAGAGGACACAAAGGACCTTTAACATACACTTGTGTTATTTTTAGATGTCGGACAGAGGAGGGGGCGTCCCTCTGAGGAAGATTGAGCGTCTCTTCAGCTACATGTACTCCACAGCTCCCAGTCCTGTCCACGTGGACAACTCCCGCAACGCCCCTCTGGTGAGACTGGTGGTTAAAGGCTGACCGCATGTTCACCTGTCACTGTCGGTGGTTGTCCGTCTCACAACTCAAAGGTGTTCAGATGACACTGTGTGTGTGTGTGTGTGTGTTTACGCTGGTTTTCAGTGTGACAAGAAACCTGCAGATGTTTCTGCTCATAATGTGTCAAGGCAGATGAAGGAGCCTGAGGTACCTTTCCCTCCTGTCTCCCCTTCCTTCAGGCTGGTTTCGGCTACGGCCTCCCCATCTCCCGTCTGTATGCCAAGTATTTCCAGGGAGACCTGCAGCTCTACTCCATGGAGGGTTATGGCACCTCAGCTGTCATATACTTGAAGGTGACAACAGCACAACCTGCATATCGACCATGTCCTAAATAACTGTAGCAACCACCGGCTGTGGTTATTTTTGGACCGTTAGCATTTAAAGTCATGACGACAACATGTTCAGGCTTATGTACCTAACAAATGGAATGGAAATACAAAAGAAAAGCCATAAAGTTTTGGAAAAGTCTCAGTCAAGTCTGGTTGATGTTGGTTGTTCCAGATCTGTGAATCTTGATATATTATCAAAGTAGATTAACTGGGTTTTTTCGAATTTGTGGTCATTATAATCTGCTGGTGGTGATATATAATACAAACTCCTGATGTGAGTCAGGTCCAGAGTAGGACAGCAAACAATTGTCTGTGTTTTGTGGCTTTGACAGGATGTAAATTTAAGGATCCATTCGTTCCAATCTGTTCTATCACAGGCGCTGTCCTCGGAGTCGGTGGAGAGACTTCCGGTTTTCAACAAGTCCGCCCTCCGCCATTACCAGGCCAGTATAGAGGCTGACGACTGGTGCATGCCCAGAAAGGAGCCAAAGAAGCAGGGGACTTACGAGAGGGCTCACTGATGATCAGCTGCAGGAGGAACTGACGGCATCACAAAGGACTAGAATGAAGAAGGAGGGAGTCCAAATGGACAAACAGACTCTAAGTGGGGGAAGGAACACTGGACCTGGACACTTGACACAATGGTCCTGGTTTTCTTTCAAACCCAGATGAAATCTAGGATTAGAAAATCCTTTTGATTGGTTGTTGATTTTATTACACTGTGGGAGATTGACCCCAGATTTCTTTCATTACACAACTGATACAGGCTGCTGAATGGAGGTAAATACTGATTTATTTCACTCCGTTCCATTACTTATACTGACTGAATGTCAGTAAATAACATGGCTTGGTGTGAAATTTGAAACCAGTTTTCTTCACACCTGGGGGGCAGCAGAAAAACATGACCTTTAAATTTGACATTTTTTTTGGGCGGGGGCAACGTTTTTAACCAGCTGATACCTGGCTGGTCTGGTTTTACACCTTCTGTATGAAAGATGATGTTCTGGAATCGTTTTATTCTAAAGTTAAACAACTGATAAAGACATTTATATATTAGAATTGTACAATAGCTTTTAATAATTTGATATCCCCCCGCTGCTAACGGCTCCTGTCATGAGAGCAGCAAGAATGGACGGAACTGGTCGAAAAGGTAAAACCATCTTGAACTCTGTAGAATCAGTACGAAACACTGGATAGATACAAGTGTGTGTGCTCGTTTAAAGGCTGTAAACTCCAATGTGAAATGTAAATAACCTTGTGATCCAGTTAACTGTAGAAATGTGAACTTTATTTCTTAAAAAGACCAAACTGAAGTGAAATGTTGACTCACACAAGTGCTGACACATGTACAACACGTATTTAACACGTATTAAACACACCACCAGCCAGTGAAAATACAAAATAAAATGTCTTCAACACATTCTTTGAGTTTCTTGTTCTTCTGGACCTTTTCTCTATCTGATATGAAGTCACACTAAGCATGTATGAGAAATGAGGCTTCATGTTTATGGAAGCTTTGATTTGTGTTGATGAGCTACATTAATGAACAGACCAGCAGAGTAAATACAGCGTTATGTAAACACAGTCTCAAAAGTGGGAGTTCTGATGACGGCAGGTGATTAATTGTATTTGTCTGGACGTTTTTGTCTCCTTCATAGTCATCACGTTCATTTTAATGATCA
>CAAKHB010007281.1:393728-407690 GCA_901007665.1 Aeoliscus strigatus
GTCAGAGTTCATGAAGTTCATGAAGTTCATGTTATCATAGCAGGAAGGCAGAACATGGTTTGAGAAAGGAGCTGAGTGCAGAAGGCCAGGACACCACAGAAACACAAGCACTGAACTGAAATGATGGCGTGCCGTTAATGAGGGAAACCGAGACTCAATCGCTCACATTTACAGCTCGTGTGGTAAAAGCAAACTGCCGAAGCAGAGGAGAAGAACTGCAGCTCTCAGCCTTTCTTTGGTTGACAAACGACGAGGATGACAGAAGAACACGAGCAAGTTTTACCCTGACTTGCAGTCCTTGGATCTCAGCTAGGTGAGCCTTCTCAGCCTCCTCCAGTCGCTTCCTCTCTGCATCCTCCTTCTGGACGAACTCCACCTCTCTAGAGGGACAAGAGGAGGAGGAGGAGTGTGAAGTAGGAGTGTGTTACCTCAGGAGAGCCAGATACATTTATCACATCCGATCTGGTGTGATAAGGAAGCTGAGGTGGAACTGAGATGTGTTTCTCCTCCCAGAAACCACACATGCATCCCCGATACAAGCGTTCCTTCTAGCTGACTTTGGGTTGGGGCTTTGTCTCTCCTAGCAGCAGATCAGCACACAGATCAGAGAGCTGGCTTCGTACGTTCGTGTCCATTTGGCCTAAAGGGCCTGAGCCAATTACAGGCGGTCAGACTGGAGCTGAGTCCTGAGAGGTTGCGATGGATCGAGGCACTGAGTAGGAAACAGAACTGAGCTGCATACGAATGGAAACTCAGCTCTCACTGTGGAAATGGGATAAAAAAATCTAGGCTATAAAAAGAGACGCTCTGCCACCCAAACGGAGGCACACGATACCTGGTCGATTCTAGCCTCTGCTCACGGACGCCAGAGAGGACGACGGTGAAAAGAGTTTCATCAGGCATTATCTATCACAGTGAGAACGAAGCAGCGAACTCATTTGGAAATGGTGTCAAGTTGTCCCTTAGATTTCAATGATCTTCCCTTTTCAGACATTAACTGCCTCTTTCACAGGTCGACAGGACATTTTCAGGAGATGCAGACTCCCCATGGACTCAAAGTTGTCTTCAAACCCTTTGTAGATGCAGAGAAACGTTCTACCGTGTGACTCGTGGCTGAATGTGACCTGATCACTACAGTTTGGGTCCATGCCATCAAACACCCATTTATATCAGACAGCAGGCAGCCATAGATTTTAAAGTGTGGAGGATATGGTGACATCTAGTGGTGAGGATGCAGAGTTTGGACCCAGGTCAAAAGTCAAACAGTTTTAAATGTCGTTAAATGTCTATGAATGCAGCCCGACATGTATCTTCAGTTAGAGCTCACTGGAACCAAACACCCCACCGACGACAACACTTCATTGAAAACAGAAAAAATGGACTCGCTGTTTCAATGAGAACTGTTTGTGTATTTTCCAGTCTTACTTCTGCTGGAAGTCTTTGATGAGTTTCTTGGCTTTGTTGTACTTCTTCTCCAAAGCCTGGTACTGCGCCTGTGCCTCCTTCAGATGTTCGTTGACCGTGTGGCAGAGGGTCTGCGCCTCGATCCAGTAGCTCTCCAGCTTCAACATCCTTTCCTTGTTCTCCTCTATGCTCGCCTTCAGCTGACTCTTCTCCTTCTCCCAGCGCTGCTTCTCCCTCTCCACTGACGTCAACTGCAAGAGGACGATAAGAGACGTTAACATTTGAGAACTTAATGAACGGATGGAAAATTATGCAACTCTTTCCAATTTGACGCATACAATTTTAATTATATGATCTTTTATTTTATTATCGGTAAATCAACATTTCTTTGTTGCGGTGTGACGCAGCTCATCCTACAAGTTTTCAGAGTTCCTGCCCCCTGCTGTCACATCCCACGTCTGTTCAGAAAGCATCAGACAAACTTCTGCCACTGAACCCACATTCAGTCTTCACACTGACACTGGAATCACTTACCTTGTTTTTAAGCTTCTGTATCTCGGCCTCGGTCACTGTGTGTTTGATCTGGAGCTGTTGGAGAGAAGAGAGGCGAGAGGGGAAAAGGGAGGGCGGTCAGATCATCTAATGGATGGCTGCACAGGCTCTCTCCCCGCTGTCGATGTAGTGTGACGGTCAGAGGCAGCCAACACGGTCCTTCCTCTGACAGCGCTCTCAGAGACGAAGGAGAGAGACAGATGTGTGAGGAGGGATAGGTAGATATATTGGAGTAATCGTAGTGTGATCTCGGAAACGATTTGATGAGATCTTTAAGCCAAACGGGAGCTTGGCTCAACATTTAATGAAACGTGGTTTCTGATGGAAAACAACAGCCATCTGAAACATAAAACAGAGGGGGAGAGATGGAGAAATTGAACATGTAAAAAGAGATGGAAAGGAGGGAGAGATGAGGAGGAAGGGTCCGAAAGTGGTGTAATAGTCTTATTCAAACGTATGAAGCAGAATATTCACATCGTCTCATATGAACTCAGTCCAGTAAAAGTTTTTAAATGTTTTTGTTCTCTAAACAATTACATCGCACTGGTGGTGTGTTTGCTGATCTGAACTGAAGGTGGAGCAGCAATCAGCTGTCTGCTGACAGCCAGCGTTTGTTGGCAGGAGACAGATGTTACGCAACGGGCACAAAATCTTTGCACAACCCAAATATTAGACTTTGAAATGAGTGCACGCCATGGCGATGAGTTATTAGCATCCTTTGCTTCTCAGCCTGCTACTTTCTTCTTTGCTAATGAGTAAACTCGGCTTTGTAGAGTATTCACAAACACTGATGTAAAGACTGCTGGATTTTCAAGTTGTCCTGATGTGACTGCAAACAAGTTTTAAAAAGTATAAATGAACAGTCTTTGTGTTCCATATGAGTCATTAAATTGTAAAAACTAACATAATAAAGTCTCAGATTTCAATTACAAGTGCTTGAAGAGAGCCCAGCCCTCCTCCTCCAAAGCCATTCGCTAATAGAAACTAACCAGTACTTAATAACCAGTAGCCAGTAACCAATAGTCAATGGCAAGTAGCAAATAGCCATGAGTAAAAGCTAATAGTAGTATTGTGTTTGGCTGCAGCGATGCTGCTGCGGGTTCGTTGTGTTTTAATTACACCCTGTACCAATAAACCAATAAAACTGAAAACGAGTCAAAGTCTTTTTTATTGTCAAACTGTTGACAGACGGACCCTCAGAGAGCAAAGACATCCCCCCAGTACTGGCATTTACTCATGTTACCCCCGATCTGACTCAAACGTGATCTGTCTTCGGATAACGTTACATCTTCTAACACCTTTGTGAATTTCAGCCGAGCAGCAGTTTTTGGTTTGATCCTGTGGAGGTCCCACACTCTGGTCTCTGCAGCCCAAATCATCGAGCTTCACTGCAGACAATAGACAATAATGCAATACGGGCAGATCAATAATGCTAAAAAAAAAAAACATAACAGCAACACTACGGGGACTGACATGTTGTTAACGGACAAACATTCCTCTGCATTCACCGGTTCTTTCTGCTGCTGCTGTTGATTTAAAGATGTAGGTTATTTGTGCTTTATGGAAGCAACTTCTTTCCGTTTTTTTTTCCCGGCTGACACCTTTATGATCATCATGTAACTAAAGGTTTATGTGTTGAAATATGATTTTGCGTTCCTGCACAACGGTTGAAATGTCAAACTGCAGGATCAGATATTCATATCACGTATTCTTCAGTTTGTAAGAGGATTAGTTCTCAACAACCTGCCCTTTAAATAAAGCTTCAGTATGCGAGTGAGGGGTCAGGACAAAAGAGAAGATGAGAAAATGGAGGGAATGTTTACATCCTGACAGGGCATTATCCTTCTACCTGATACCCCCGGAGAGCATTTGTTAAATGTGGTGTGTTTGTTCAGTGTTTGATGGTTCTGTTGCCAAAAACAGCACCGGCGTGTTCAATCCATATCACCACGTTCTCAGCTGCCTAAAAAACACGTGAACTATCGGTTCATTTTCAGGTTCTGTACAGACACACTCAGTGTTGGCGATGGCAGAGAAAGTTCAAGCAAATGTGTTTCTATTCCCAGAGAGTGGTTGTGTGAAGAGTTGCCAAGACCAGGATAGAATCGATTCCAAGGTTTTCACAGGTTTAAAGTCTTAGCTCCGTCTCTTCCTCTGTGGGCTTGAACCAAATATGGGTAATCAGAGATGTAATGAGCACAGATTTTAGGTTTGCTTTGTATTCACACCTCTAATCATCCAGATTAGGAATTAGGGAGAGTATAAGCCGATCTTCGATCTTGACAAAAGAATAAAAAGTCTCTCAAGTAAAGCAGTGGTGCTAGACGCCATTGTGTACCGATCTTTTGTGGTTTAATTGAGTTACTTTTTTTTTTGTGAGGAGAAAAAAAACATGGGTGTGGTTTTTTTTAGATTGCACTGTGAATGAGGACGTGGATAAATCACCTCTCTGAACTTCTGGTAGAGTTTGGTGGCGTCTAACTCCGAGGGAGACAAGATGTCCTCAGACTCTGGCAGGTCAAACACCTCAATGCTCTTCTCGCCGCTGGCCACTGTCGTCCCCGTCTCCTCGTCGTCCGTGGCGTACTCCCCCGTCTGCTTTGAGAAGAAGTGCCGTCAGTAACATGTTGTCTCTTTGCTTTAGTTGACGCAGTCTGCGGAAACCTTCTTGAAGCTCTGGATAAACCCTTTAATTCAGTCTTACACCGGTGTGTGGATTTTCAAACGTCCAGTGGCATTTAGAAGGAATCAAACAACCAGAGATGGGATGAGTTATTACACACGGGCACGTTAGTATTGACAAAAATAAAGACCCCTGAAGAAGTCCGCTGGATGTTTTGCAGCCTGCAGACTTGTGTTGTTTTTTTTTCTGTTCTTCTCTCAAGCCTTCTCCAAGCTATCCCCAAAATCTACCATCCATTTCTCTTTCTCTCACGCCATCCTCTTATCACCCTCTGCATAAGTGATGATATGTTAAAGTTATCTGTTATGTAACATCTCGGTAACCTACTTAGTTTCCCAAATCATTTTTGAGAAAAAATTGCTTTGAATTGCTTTGACAGCTTAAGCGAGTCATGTCAGGCCATGTCAGAATTGATGCTCGGACTGAGCATCAGTTCTGATAATAATAATAATAATAATAATAATAACAATAATAAGGTTCCTAGGTCCATCATGGAGCAATGATGGTGCGTTCCACTTACTATCAGAGTTGGAGTTTTCAGTTGTTTTCCAAACTGATGAGGCTGGCAAACGGAACGCCCTCCTTACCAGGAAAATGAGACTCTGACATTAGGACGACTCAATCCAAGATGGCGGTGTGCAGTATAGGCTGTTAGTATAAACTATGCTTTTACTGTTTCTCATACCACTTGGGTATTTTTTGGGTGATTTAAATTATGCGCACACAGAACTACTTTATTTGTTGTCAGTGGGTTTGTTGTTATGGTGTGTGTGTGTGTGTGTGTGTGTGTGTGTGTGTGAGAGAGAGAGCCAGGACTACAGTCTCGTCACATCTCTGTCTTTCTTTCAATCCCTCAATCTACAAGTCATTGCTCCATTCTCTCTCTATCTCTCTCTCTCACACACACAGACACACACACACACACACACACCAACACACACCATACTCATCTGCCCACTGATCATCTCAGCCTATATCCTTTCAGCGTCTCTCTCCCTCCACTTCCCTCCATCTATTTCCCACCCGAGATAACGACATTCAGGCCCTGATTTGTTTGCATGAATGGTCGACATTACCATAATAAGCGTGCCTGTTGCCATGGTACCAGCATCCTACATTAAGGTCCCATTTCGTGACCTTGTCCTCAGGCAGTGAACACATGGACGGGCAGTCAAACATCCATTTGCATCTGCTCAATCACGTGCTAACACATGCAGGAACACTCAGGGGAATCCAGGGAAGAGGTCACTTCAAAGAAGAAACCCTGGTTGACTGCTTGATGACTGCCAGATGATCTGCACCGTGAACGCGTTTGGTTTTTGAACAACGGCTGTCATGACTGTCAGTGACTTTCATCACTAAGATACTGGGACTGTTTTGAACGTTGCCGCTAAACAAACAAAAAAACTGCGAACGCAAATCTTGTTTCTTAAAAATGAACAAAAAGAAGCACATATGCACACAGCATCTGAGTTAAGCAACTAAGGGAGTAGTTTACTAAGTTCAATCAATTAAGTAACACCCCCAAAAGGTTATATATCAATGCAGACAGGCCTCAGAAACAACGTCTCCCTCTGCCCTCCCAGCGAGAACACCTTCTACTGTTTATGGACATATTAATATTTATGCGGTCCTTTGATTGCCTCCTGGATCTTTATCATGGCTTCATAACCGAGTACACTGTCGGCCGTTACATATGGCAGCCTTATTTTTTTAAGCACTGTGAGTATCAATTAGCTGTTATTTTGCTCGGAGGATCGACAATGACACAAAGACCCGATTGTTTCCCTCATATAATGTGGGTGTGAATGTCTAAAGCAGGAAGTAGGTTTCTTCCATGTTTCAAGCACAAGTGAAGTCCTCTCTTACGGATGAATTTCTGTGCCAGTTCTCTGCAGGACTTTAATAAGACCTGGCAGTATTACACATGTATGCGGTTCTGATTGTGGCAGCACTGGAACCAGCTTCGAGGGCCTGGAGAAGAGTTTCTCATGCATGAGGACAATCAATCCCCGGTCCACTCGGACATGAAAGGCTTCTAACTAGGCTGATAAGTGAAGCCGAGAGCGAGGGCTGCGTGTATTAGGGAGAGTGCACCATGCATTGATTCTTACAAGGCTTTTTGGCTGAGGACTGACTGGAGCTGCTGCAGAGTCATAAGCTCAGTGGCTGGTGGACTGAATGTGTGTGTGTGTGTGTGTGTGTGTGAGTCAGCGGCAGAATCAGAGAAGGAAACGCTGACTGATTCTTTCTTGGCCTGATGGCGTCCTGGTAATGTGTGTGTGTATGTGTGCCAGTGTGTTGTGTGCTAGCGGCCCGTTTTTTAAGAACATGGGTGTGGTCGTTACCTCATCATCATCAGCGTCATACTGAGCGTACTGCTGCTCCAGCAGCTCTCTCTGTCTCCTCTCCTGCTCCAGCGTCTGCTGGATGAGAGTGGCCACCTCGCTCTGCTGGCCCGGACGCTCTCGGCCAATCACAAACCTGCAACCACGTGCACTGTTGAAGACATTCCTGGCAAACCCTCACTGCACATCCTTTGAAGCAATTTTTACATGAGAATTTCATCGGATAAATGAACAGTGAGTGTGTGAGTATAGATTTCGTCAAAAAATACAAAACAAGAGCATGTGAAGAACGTGAAGAACAAGACAAATTCAATTAGAGGTGAGAAGTAGAGAAATTCTCTGTCCTATTCTGGGAAGTCTTCCACCCAGCCGGGAACCTGTAACTCTGTGTGTGTGTGTGTGTGTGTGTAAGACAAAACCAATTAGCTATGAGGGGTAGAGAATTTGTATGACCTATTCCTACTTGGAAGTGTGTTAGAGTGAGAGGAGGAGGAGGCAGACAGGGAGAGAGTGGCTTTGAGATATCGTCTAATCAAGTGAATTCAGGTCCCAGAGCTCTTTCCTACACTCCTACAGGCGATGTAGTAACTGAGGCATTCTTTGATTATTTGCTCCACATTTTAAGGAACCTCTGACTGGCAGGCTGGAGAGTCGCGGTAAAAAAGTACTTCATGGAGCCTTTGACGGGGAGTGGGGGGTGGGGGGCTGAGGAGCAGCTGACCTGGAAACAGCCATTCTCCTCACGCATGCGATGTCTGTGTCAGTTCCTTCCTGCCACCCGTCTCACACCCCCCTCGCATTGATCCGAGGCCACCGACAGTGCTGCTTCAAGACTGACAGCTGATCTCATTGACTCCTTCTAACAGCGACAGAGACGCTGAGGTTTGGACGCAGAGATGGAGACAGCGATGCATGCAGGGGACACGCAGGATGAGCTGGGTCTGCGTTGTATGTTTTTACAGTTGTGACTGCTGAACCATGTTGGGAATGTGGCATCAAACACTCCCGCTGCTTCGCCTACTGAGGGCTGAAAACTTTTGGTGTACAAGGATCCATGTCAGACTGGTGCTGGTCTGTGTCGTCGATCTAAGACTAATCACCCGTCTCTTAGCACTTTTCCAGTCAAACCTGAATATAATGCGAAAGACATTAGAGGCGTTTATTGGGATTTGTTGTAATTAACAGTGAATGTTCCAGTGACAGTAGCACGTTGGCATATTTCAGGTGAAGGATGGCGTCACCCATCGCCCTCCAGTGCCAACACCCTGGAGAGGATGAGCGTTTACAGCTTGTATTTAAATTACACCAATATAGCGATAATTGACATATATAGTGTATTTATAAACACTCCTATGCTACCTTACAACGTCCATATTTTTCTTTAGCCCACCCCTCATGTGATGTATTCTTCCTGTGCTGGTGACTTAAAACCTGGATGATCGGCTGCTGCAAATCAGAGTTAAATATAGCTAAAATGGCTAATCTGGGACAGCTGCCCGTAAAACCTCTGGTGATCAGATGGAGCGGAGGATTTACTGAACGGGAGGAGGTGGTGGAGTAAGTGGGCGGCAGGATGGAGGAGGATTGAAGCAAAGGAAGAACAGAAGGAGAAGAGAAGAGAAGAGAAGAGAAGAGAAGAGAAGAGAAGAGAAGAGAAGAGAAGAGAAGAGAAGAGAAGAGAAGAGAAGAGAAGAGAAGAGAAGAGAAGAGAATGATTCTGGGTGAAATAACAGTATAGATCAGTGCCACAATTCCTCATGTGCTGGATTAAGATATGAACATTTATGAAACATTTATGACCTTTCTCGGAACAGAAGGACTGTAAATCCCTCTGCCAGGCTCATATCACTCCTTGTTTACTTGATAACTTGATAACAGAGGCTGCCACACCTACATTTACAGTCAGATCCTGGTATGTATCATAAAACGCTGTCAATATTAGTATTAGTAGGATTAGGGCAGCATCTGATGGATGCGTGTGTGTTCAGACACCAGTTGGTGTCGGCGAAACGGCGAAAGTGAAAGTGAAGCTTGTTCACACTCATCTGTGTTACATGTTCAAGTATTTCTGTGTGAGCAGCCTGTACTTTCATGGAAAACAGACATTTGTAGGAGAGAAAATGAATGTTCTGGGCTGTAAAATCATTTTGGTCATCTTACCGCACGACTCCTGACGTGTTCCTGAGAACGGATGCAGCAAAACTCTGCGTGACGCCCACCAGACTGGTCCCATCCACCTCCACAATCTGGTCATTAACCTTGATCCTGACACACAAACAGAGGAGAAGCCTTGTTTAACACTTTGTGTGCTGTGACGAGCTGAATCCCGGTCAAGTTTGTGTCAGAACTTGGGCCCCCGCGGATGGTCCACAAGAATAAATGTCAAAGCTGCTTCATGACACTTATGCAGGAAAACAAGAGGTCAGAGGGGCAAACAAACTCCTTGTGCAAACTCATCATTTGTAAAATGACCACAGTGCTGCAGTGTCTGACCAAGAGGCAGAACAGATGATGCTCAAAACAAACTAGGAGGGCAAGTAAGGACACGGGGTCTAGCTAGCCTTTAGCTAACACACACACACACACACACACACACACACGCACACAGCTCAGACTCCTGATCTCACTGTGGATACAAGCATTAGTACGTCCTTTATGGATATAATCTGTTCAATGACATGTAGAACCCCAAATGTTTTAACACTTGTAAGAATAACAAAGGACTCATCTCCCTCTACTGTGACCCACTCTGATGATTCTTTTCAAAGGAAAACAATGCACAACAAATTCTTCTTCAAATATTTCTGTGGACAGTTTGATCAGTTGATCAGGTTGATCAATTATCACATATTTGGACGATCTGAAAGTCTAAAGTCAACCACCACATTGATGAAAAACCTGAATAAATGCTGAGTATCATCATGCTGATGATAAAATGCTCTTTTCCCCCCACTTTTCCTAATTTACGAGAGCAAAAGCGAGAGTTAGGGTACGCTTTTATCAAAAAGGATACTGCAGTGATTCGGAAATACACTGACAAGTACAGAGAGGTCAAAGTCGCTGCAGCAGCAGCAGCAGCAGCAGCGTGGAACAGGTCACGCTCCAAAGCACTGGGTCTTAAAATTCACAGGATTCAACTCATGGTGAATGGATTCCAATGGATTTGGTGAGTGTAGGAACCAGAGGCCTTTCACCTGCACTGAGTCTGTCACAGCGTACCGCTGCCGAAGGATTCAAAATGTCCGTGACACCCTGGAGCTGTCACACCTATGGATACAATGGATCACACACTGTGGGTCATCAGCACCAGGTGTAACAGTGAGCTGAGCTCGTCTGTCTGTCCTGTCCGTGTGTTGAGGAGCATGGGGTGTGTGTGTGTGTGTGTGTGTGTGTGTGTGTGTGTGTGTGTGTGCGTTTAAACATTATGTCTGATCCAGCAAGTGAAAGAGAACCCAGGAGAACCTGATTGCTGGGGAGGTAATAACAGAAGGAAATTACATTCTAGCTTGTGCGTCTGTACGCGTGTGTGTGTGTGAGCGGGCACGCGTGTGTGTGTGTGTTGCTTGTGTGTCTCCACAGTATCAAAAGCCAGTTTTTACACAATGTCATGATGCTTTTGACTTGGCTCAAATCTCCTAAAAAGATTGGCAGCAAATAGGATTAAAGTTCAGACTGATTGAATGGCAAGGACACTCAGCAGGCAGGTAAAGGTGCAGTCCACCCAAATTTCTAGCTCCATACTTTTCTTTACGGTTTAACTGGCACAAATTTTGTTCCTAAGCGTCGAACCTCCTTCACTTCCCCTGACCAGAAACACTGTTGACACTGAAGTGGCTCTGAAACGGTTGTTGATGACCCAGTTTGTAGAAACCGTGTAGATGATTCACCAGCATATGTTTACTATGTATGTGAAATAATGGAATCCATGTATATTCTTCTGTCATGACTCATCAGAAACAATCACTGATCAGTTTAGACAGATACAAACAATTTAATCAACAGACACAAATGTTTCGAACACAACTTTAGAGCACACTTACTCTCATCTTTCCTTCCTTTCCTACTATTTCAACTTTCACAGAAATTAGACTTAATGGAGTCTGTCTAACTCTTCTTCGAAAAGGATCAACTTTCTCACTTTTGATCAAGCGACTCTTCTCCCTCGTCTCTTCTCTTCCTACATTTGACTAATCTCACTCACGTGTTCATGAAATTGGCAGCTGTGGCTGCAACATAAAAGAAAAATTAATCCCCACAGAGAGCACACCTACCACAAGCAACCCGATGCAGAGCGTGTGTGTGTGTGTGTGTGTGTGTGTGTGTGTGTTTTTCTTCTGTTATTGCGCTCTGTTATCGGTTCTATTGTGTTTATATGGAACCTGAACCACACAGACACACTAATAGGTTGAAGATGGTGGCGTAGAGGCAGGAAAAAGAGCCTGCCTGCTGAGAAGCTGCCATCACCTCCTCTACCTCTGGCTGTGTGCTTGCTTTCCACTGTTAACACCTTATAATAAGACACACAGCATGTACACTGACTCTGCTCCACAAACACAACACACACACACACACACACACACACACTCACACGGGCAGAGATGGACTTTTTTGCAGACACTCTCTTGCAGACACGGTCAGAAAAAACAAACAAACAAAAAAAAATAATGCAACATCGCTGGCACACAATATATCAACAATATATCAACTAAATCCACTGACTCACACGCGTGCACACACACGCACACACGCAGTCTAGTCTGAACCCCTGCTGCTAAATCTGACAAGGACAGTGTGACTCTGTTTCAAAAAGAGAGCAAAGACACAGTGTGGTGACGGTTGGAGGGGGGGCGGGTGTCAGAAACAAAACATCACACAGCTATTTCATTGTTACATGTGAATATTTGTGCTACAAGTGCATCTCTGATCCTGCGTGTGCTTCAACGTCTCTCCAGACTCACTCACTCTCCAGTCGGACTCAACACACTTAACAAACCTGCCATCCCTCTCGGCAGCCCCGCCCTCGATGACAGTCTTGACGAAGATGCCCAGTTTCTCCAGGCCTGCGTCCGCTCCAACACCCATTCCGATGATACTGATCCCGAGGCCGTCTTCGTCTGGAAACACACAGGACACACAGATCAGCACGTGTGCGTATGTGTGTGTATGAGACAGTGTCAAGCACCCCTTGTTGGAAATGGATCAATCAATGGGTCTATAGGTGCATCAAACCCCAAATGGCTTCCAGGAAGGCCGGAGTTTTGCACATGCTGTCGGACATAGTTAGATCAAATATTGATTTATTAATGGGAAAAGAGAAGTAGACTAAACAAACTGGCCTTCACGCAGACGTGTGCTGGATGGGAAATTCCCTTCTAGTGCAGCGTTCATCGCTTTTTTCACCCTGCATTAATAATTCACTAGATGTTACATAACAGGCAGAGGATGGTGAAATCCGACCACATATCTGTCTTTTTATTTCAGATCCTCAGTCACAGACTTTTAATGAGAAGAATGGGAATTCCGACTAATTGTTCACTTAGATGAACAAATAGCTTGTTTGCAACCGGATGTTTGAAAATCAAAGGTGCTGGTGCTGACAGACGTTTGACGGACACACACCGATATCCCATCAACATGCGATGAAAAAAAAACCCATAGTCGATTCCGTCGGTTTTCCCCTTCCCACCTTTCTCCAGCTCCACGGGGAAGATCTCCAGTTTCTCCACCCTCTTCTCCAGCTCGTATTCTGCCGAGGAGGCCACGGGGTCCACCTCCTCGTTACGGCGGTCGTAGTCCTCATTGGAGTAGGTGTTGAACACCTGGTGAGCAAACACAGGCAGGTCAGGGTTTCCATCACTGCAGAGGGTAGACGTTCAACCACGACATCAGCCTGATTCTAGATGTTTCTAGATGTGACCTTTACCTGTATGATCATATACCTCAATGCTCGTGATGATTACAGCTTTGTTGCTGAATAACGCTGCTACTTCACAGGTGTATGAATGTGATAATTCCACATCATCCTTACGACACAACGACCAGCCGAGGACTGTAGCATAGAGACAGTGAATGTTTTCCTCGTCTTCTTGGCTGCAGAACCTCACGGTCAGCTGTCACTTCCCATCCTGTCTGAGCCCTCTTGCTGCTCCCTGCACTGGGGAGGAGTCCAACATGTATGGACTCGACACGACCCGAGAGAAACACGCTCTCTGCAGAGAAGCTGGCTGCAGGCGCACAGCAGCGGTGCATGGATGAAAAACATACGGGGGCTAATTTAAAGACAACAGCACAGCAACAACCGCATAACCTGTGAAACAAGTGAGATGGGGTTTGTGTGTCGGTGGATTTCAAGATATCTACGCACGCAGCACGACAGAAGAAGAGGACCGCTCATTCCCAGAGTTGTGTCAGTCCTTTCCTGCTGGCTCCTGAGTCAAACAAGTGGAAGAGGAAATGACTCTCCGGCGAAGATCGATGCCAGGCCACACATTGTGTACTGATTAAGGCCTTAAGCCACGTCTGTTACTTGACATGTATGTGTGCCAGAACCCAGCCAGATCTCGGCCATGAAGGGTCATGACATGTGCCACAATCAATGTACTGCTTATCAGTCGATATTACAAAATGCATGAATGTGTCAGATATGTGGTGTGGGAACAGTAGATCTCATATAACAGTTTGTTCACAGCCTGAGCACACCGAAGTGGCAGAGTTAGATTGCCTTGTTTGGTGCATGTGTGTGTGTGTGTGCGCGCGCGCGCTAACTTTCCTGCCATTAATCATTCATTGTGATCAACAGCCCTGAATTATTCACACATGCATACACACACACACACACACACACACACACACACTGACAAATACACTCTGATATTGGCGTCATGTGCATAATGTGCACATGACGAAGGAAGCTGCAGTCCTCAACACAAGACAATTAAGAAAAACACATATGCGAGAAAGGTAAAACTAAATTAA
>CAAKHB010007281.1:410582-421288 GCA_901007665.1 Aeoliscus strigatus
TGCACACACACACACACACACACACACACACACACACACACACACACACACACACACACACACACACACACACACACACACACACACACTGCTGCTGCTGCTGCTCTGTTGCAACAGCTCAGCACATTTGCATTTCATTAGCTTTACACAAACACACGCACGCACACACACACACACACACACACACACACACACACACTGAGGGGATGATGGAAATTAATTTATGTCTTACAGAATCTGACCAAGATTGACAGATGACAAGAGGTGGGAAGAGAGAGGGTGAGAAAAGAGAGAGAGAGGCAGACGGAAACAGTGGGTCTTACGTAAAGACGAGTGATGTAAAAGGGTGTCGAGTCGGTTCAAGGCCCGACCTTCTGTCGACTGGTGAACTCGTCTGAGGAAGTGACACGTTGGGGAATACCACCACCTTAGTCAGCATTTCTTTTTTAACCTCTCTGCATACAGAACAGGCTCTAGACAGGGAAAGACAAATGTCACATCTTTTCTTGTGATATCTTTTTTTTTTTTTTTTAATCATTTTAATTTACGAGAATGCTGCAAATAAGCTCCCTGGTTGTTGTTGTTTCTGCCTCTCCCTGCGGTGTACGATAATTTAAAGACAGTCGTTTTCATTGTTATTGTACACTGTGCAAAAAAAAAAAAAAAAGATGTTGAATTGCGTAGTCCTGGAATGTTATTTGAATTTGACACGTTTTGTATCGGGTGCAGGTCAACAACTGGACAGGAGGCACGAAGAAACAATCAGAGGGGTCAGATGAACAAAGGGGCCCCCAGAATATGAAAGAATTCAATGACTGCAGACAGACAATACAACCCTTTATGTCTGTTCGTGGTCATTAATAATCAATATGTGAGTGTGTGTGTACGTGTTTGGGGGAGGGGGGAGTAGAAGTAACAACAGTGTTGCTGCTTGGTACATGTGTGCCCACGACTGTATGTTTGAATTCATGATTCATGATACGATCTTTTTGTTGTCCACAATCAAACAGCTTCTCTCTGTGCCACACCGGGCCCGTCCGTCCATCAACGCACGTTTCAGAGTTAGTCAGACAGTTCACCTTCATGCCCCAGGACTCCGTAAATGGGAACTGGTGCAGAAGTCTGAGTGTTTCGCTTCACGGACAAAGCAACGAGTAAGAACAGTGTGTCACAGAGCTTTTTCCTCTGCTGTAAAACCTGCCAGCGCCCTGATTATATCATCTGAGTATTTGGCTTTATGGTGGTTTATGACGCAGCTGACCAGGCTCCAAAACTGCGAGGCACATCTCACCTTTCCTGGATCATTAAAAATGCATTCCCCGAGGATTATCGGGTAGCACAGAAACAAGCAACAAAAACAGCAGCGCATCAATAATGCAGTGAGGGACCTTCATGCCTATGTAAATATGCACATATCCGACCAAGGTTTGGAGGAGTTGGCCCCTCTGAGAGGTCAGAGGTTTGCTTTTCCATTCACAACTTGTACGTCCTGTTCATGGCAGACCTTTTGACAGCAAAGACCCCAATCGTATGAGAAGCCGCAGACATTCTGCACCATTGGATGGTTTGTAAGGAGTCTGGCTGCTAGTGAAGGTTTTTTGATTAAGCTGCCTGAAAAGGAGCTTAACCAAAATACCGTTTAATACCAACTGTCGTTCTTACTGAGCTCAGCTGTTTTCGCTGTTCGAACCGACATGTCAACTGTTTTACGGCTGCTGTCACTAACTCCCCCGACGGAATCCGGTCCTCTCCCATTGTGCGCGGCTATAGATTGCATAATTGGGACGGTGACAGTCGGCTTCACTCAGCTCACAAGGGGAAAACACTGGAATTCAGGGCAGAGAGGAGAGGAGTCCTGGCTGCTCCAGAACCAGTACCAGTTTGGAGATATTATAAGGTTCTGTGATAAAAGTAACAGCATCTGCTGTGAGGATTTGTTTCATGTCTGTAAAACCCAAACAAAATAGTATATTATGGAGCTGTTGCTGTGGTAATGCCGTTTAATATTTCCAGATGATTATGCTGGTACACATACATCATCATCAGCCAGAGAGACGGACTGAAGTAGAGTAATCCGTGTCATCAGAAAACACGGTCAGAAAGTTCCTGGCTGCTAATCTCATTCCAGCTTGGGAATCAGAAGACTGTATTTAGTCATGCTCTAGATAGATAGATAATAGATGCTGTTTCCTGTTCATAAATGTAATTTATTATTATTATTGAATATCATGTTTTTCATGCAGACAACTACACTGTTCCGTTCAGTCATGCATAGAACAGGCAAGAAGTTCCATGTGCAGGTCCGGGAGCCGAACTGAGAGTGTGTGAGCTGGAATTTTCTCAGTTTGAAAGCATCAGCAGCTTTGTCTTTATGTGCTGTCCTGTTCCAGTTAAGTGTGAGGTGATGTACAATGGCAAAGAGAGAGAGAGAGCTGAGAAAATGTTTGCAATTCAACCTTTACAGGGATTTGATCCACTTTAGACACAACTTATTTCCTGTACAACTTCAAATTATTAGTCAAGAAATATTGATAGGACTGATATTGACACATCTCAGATGAAGAATGAGCACAAGCGTCCGCTGAACGCTGCAGAAAAACATCTGAACACCAGTGAAACTGTCTTTTGAAAAGGGCACTGGTACTCGTATTTGTCGATGAACAAACCACAGCCACAGGGATGAGGGTTGACACACATCTCTCACATTGATCATGGCTGTATGCTCATTCAGGCTACTCAGCGTTGCAGGCGGAGTGCAGCAGCACAGTCTAACGGACAAACACCCGTCTCTCTGATGCACCAACAGACAGCATGAATAGCGCTGATGGCGCAGCCACGTCATTGGTCGTTTCGCCGCCGTCGCGCTCATCACAACTGCTTTATTTGTTTACGACATCACAGCATCTTGACGGAACATTGAACATTCTGTACAACTGAAGAAGAAGAAGATGTGAAAGCCAAAGGAGGAGGCAAACGCAGCGCTGTGAGATGGAAACGCTGTGATCAACGGAGACGATTTAGAGTCTCTGACAGGACCAGAACAAACTGAACGCAGATCAAACATCAAATGCTCCTGAGCCACATCAGCAGCAAAGACGTCTGCTTCGGTGGCAGCCCATCAATCTCCGACGTCTGGAGAGTGTAATGTCACATCTGCTTGAATGAACGGGAGCTATAATTCTTCTCTGTGCCTTCAGGAAAACAGCTGTACAGTGTGTGCAGATGTGGAAATCATCGTTTGTAAAAAAAACCCAACAACAACATGTTTTTCATATCAATACGTCAAATTAAAGCCACAAACAACGTAACAACCATTTTGATTTGAACAGAGAGAATTCCGTCCAATGGTCATCTCTCTCCTAAGCGTGTTTACAAAACAGCGCCAAAAGCTGGCTGTTGCTATCCACGCAACAGAACAGGACCAAGGAATATTACAAGTGGAGGGAATGTTAAGTATAAGATTAAAACGTGGCGGGTGTTTGTGCTCCCCCTGCAGTCTCCGCCCACAGGGGCCAGGCAGGACTCGTGCAGGGCCGAGAGCTGAGAAAATAGCTTTGTCTCTCTCACTACAGACGAACAAAGACAGAACCCTGTTTGTTCCTCCTGTGCTGAGGAGGGCGGGGGTATATTGGAGGCGTGTGTGTGTGTGTGTGGGGCGGGGGGGGGCTACTTGTGCATATGGGTCAGCGTAGAGGGCGGGCACAGACCCTCTCCTGAATATTCCATATGATGAATGAGCGTCAGTCCTTTTCATGGAAAACATGAGCTGTGAACGGACAGACAACAACAGGGGGGGTGTGTTCCCTCCTGTCTCTTTGACCTCAATGCTGTAACGCGCTTTAGTGCTCAAATTATCTGCATATTGTGTAAGAATGTTGTTTTTCAATCAAATCCAAAAATGCTATTAGTTAAAGCTATTAGAGAAAGCATAAATGTAAACCAGCTTCTGAGCCGGATTACATACAACACAGGACATGAAGCATCATTAAAAACTTGTAAAACGTTATTTGAACACTGATAACATCTGCAAGATATCTTAATCCTTTTGGAAATGTGTGTCAGTGTGTGTGTTTTTAGCCACATGTGCCCAAAGAGCACATACTGTACGCTGCCGAGAGAGACGGGTTATAATTAGTGAGGCAATGTCACGTTTTCTCTTCAGAATAACTAATTGTCCTGGTTCATTACAGCATGTTAATGGGATTGAGCCATGTTTGTGTTTGAGCCCCAAATCCTTCAGTGAGCATGTTTCCACCACAGAAACTGATGGGATGTTTGAGACTGGACCTTTGTGCGTGGTCTCACCACACAATGGGAGGCAGCCAGACTGTGCGTACTTTCTCCGGGGAAGGTCGGCGGAGACGTTTCCCTTCTTCAACCTGTTCTATGTGGATTCTGAAAACTGCTGCGAAAAGGTTACAGTGACCCACGGGTGTAAACACACAACAAAGACTTATAGGGACGATTAGGGGCCATGAATGTTTCCACTGCCTGGTTAAGTGCCTCAAATTCTTGTGGCAGAAAACATCCTGTACACACACACACACACAATCGGTAACCGGCCCTCATATCTTTCATGGACACACTACTCATACTAGCAGACACATCTCTTGTATTACGAGAGAAGGGAATCAAGAACCAGTTCCAGTTGACAACCAGGTCTTCACCATCCCCGCTACTGCAAATGCATGCAGTTGTTTTCTTTTATAAATGCTGACATGCTTTCTGTAGTTTTCATGTTTATCTTTTCAGTGTCAATCTGGTTCATCTGTTTCTGGAAAGAAGTAGGAGGAGTCACACGGCCCATAGTTTCATTTTACAAATAGATGACAACGGCTCTGGCTGTCAAATGATATTTTCACACCAGTCAATATGATGAACTAATATGGGATGAAGACATACGTCCTGTGTCAGCAGCATGACAAGGGCAAATATCCTTGAATAATAGCATCAGTTCCAAATTAAAATGCCATTTAGCAGTAAAGTATCTGCACACCTGTGCCACGTGTGTGTCTTCTTTGTCGTGCAGGGAGAACAGAATGGATAACTGCATTGGAATCAATAAAATTGTTCAATTTCTTGACAAAACAAAACCGAAAATAAGATTTCACTTGCAAATGAAAGCATACAATCAATAGGACCAACCGCAGCATGTTGTTTACTACGAAAAACGTTAATCTTATTGATGGTAAGCACGAGGATTAGGACTGAAAAATATTTGCCGTAATCTTCCAAATCCATAAACTACACCAGCCTCATGTACAACTGAAAACTTAATCTGAAGTTCTCCAAAGAAGATGGTGCAACAAACTACAACAAAACATAGATATCCAACAACAACAACAATGACATAATGCTGGAGAAACTGAGCTTTGTGGGATCTTGACATTATTACCAACAATAAAGAAAGAACAAAATTGCTAGAAAAAAAGTGAGAAATTTATCAGACTCACAGAGGACACACACACACACACACACACACACACACACACACACACACACAGTGGGTCCAGTATTATACATGCTGCACATACAGTACATACGACCCAATTGATATTATTTTACCACTGTAAAGTTTTGAAAATATTTGAAAATAGGTGAATCAAACGTACAAAATAAGCGTCTGTGTTCGCAGTTCTTTGACTGCTTGAGACAGAACGACAAACATGGTTTCTTGGGTGAAAACTGTGTGGGTGCAGAACCAGCATGACTAACACATGCACAGATGTTCTGCTCATGAACACCATTTCCCAGAGGGCAGTACTTACACTCTCAAGCTCTGAATCACAAAAAGAGGGAGCCCTTTCCTTCTGAGAGCAACAGCTATATCATATGATCTTTTTCTATTTCATCTCCCAACCAAAGGGAGAGTTTTAAGAAGCAACAGTAAGAGGAGATCTTACAAAATCGGTCACTGAAGACATTGGAGGATCCAATGGCTGGATACAAATGTGAGCGACAACAACAAAAGCTAACGGCATTGAATAGTCAGTGGTAACTACATAAGCCCCACAGAAAGAGGCTCAGTATGGAATATTAGCGCTCTGATATTCTAACCTACATGTGATAAGAGCTGCCAAGGGCTTAGGTCTTTGTAGAGCATCTGTCTTACTGTAATAGGAGCGGTGCTGAAGCAGATCTTCCTCTTTGCGGGGATATCCTCTTTGTTTTCTACCGGCAGACCAGGAATCTCTGTCAGATCCGAGCCCGGGTCATAGACGATATCTTCATCATCTCCGTAGAGGTCATCCTCAGGATCGGTGCAGCTTTCACCCCAGCCCTGGTAGCACGCGTCCCCGTCCGCATTAAAAATCACCCGCTCATTCCCTGTAAAATCATCGTCAGGCTCATCCACCTGATCCTTGGGAGAGCCAGAGGCTCTGTCTTCTCTCATAGCATCTCCTTCCTCCTGGCTGTCCCCAGCGGGTGTAGTTGGGGTTGGCAGAGGCTCAGGGGTGGCATCTTCAAGAGCTCTCTTGGTGATCACAGTTTCATCTGCAGGCTTTGGAGCTTTTGAAACCCCAAGGTCCTCCGTGTATTTTCTGGATTCTAATGGTTTCTGCTCTTCATCACAAGAGCCGTTGACCTGGCTTCCGTTGGTGGTGGCACCAGAGAGTTTCTGCTTATCTCTGCCTGTAGTCTCACCAGCATTGTCTTCATCTTTCTTCTCTCTCAAAACTGGTTTCAGCCCTGAAGTCTCAGCCCCAGGACTGGGGCTTAGAAGGTCGTCAGCAGACAAAGATGTGGGGAACTTCCCCCCTATCCTGCTCCGGTAGGTTCCATGAACAGGAGATTGTCGTGAATCGTCCTCGCTGAGATCCCCTCCTTGACGGTGGAATCCATCTGGAGAGTACAAGACCCGTCGGCTGACTCCCCTGTAGGACACGCTCTGGTTGTGTTGGTCGGCGTTTTCAAACACAGCACTGAGTTGGCTAACTGTGGGCGAGGAAGCCTCCGTTCTGGAGCAAAGAGAGTCCAATGAGTCTGTACTGCCACGATTGGACTTTGAACCTCGCCAGTCATCGAGGTGCTCGTGGGAACCTCTTTTATCACGTCCGTAGGGAAAGACTGGGGACTGGGACTGATCGCGGGACTGCTGCTCAAACAGCTTCCTGGTTTCAGAGAACTTTGCTCCAGCACCTCCGACCCTTTCAGCCGATAAAGAGTGCTGAAGTTTTATTACTGTCCCGTCAGCTTTGTTGATGAAGTTGGAGGGCTTGACCAGCTTCTGGGGTGACGTATCCTCTTGAGCCCTGCTTTTGGCCCCTGCATTTTCTGAGCCCATCTGCATGAACATGTCCTTGATGCGGCTGACATGGCTGCCATACTGGCGGCCCCTCGGTTGTTTCACCCGCTCGGGGTCTTTGGGCTTGGAGTCTCCGTCAATTCGTGGCTGGTCGAAGGCTCTCTTCAGTGCCTGAAACTCAGCCCGGTAGGCATTACGGTGAGGGGAGGCACTCCGGAGGCTGGTCCTCTCCCCCGAGGCCTCCGTCTTCAGCATGATGATGTCTTTGGATTCAGAGGGGATTTCAGCATTGCCGTGGCCTCATTAGAACATGTGAGTGGGAATTCTAGTTTCACCTTCCTGCCGGTGCCTAATCTGTCCAGCTGATGTATGCAGTTCCTTCAGGTCCGCTCATACCTGCAGAGACAGACATGTTCAGTGAGTCTGCTTGTCTAACAGACTACAAGACAGAGGATGAAACCTTTACAGAGCAACAGCATGACGGAGAATGAAACGCTGTAGAGCAATCATGACTGATGAGTACAAAGCTCATGTTGAGGTTATTTTCACCATTCATGAATAACATCATTCACAGACTCTGAACCCCACAAGCATCAATCCTCGTATAACATTGCATTCTGGTCACTGAAGAAACTATCATAGATATAACAGGTTACATCTTTGTCTTGTACACTGCCACATCGCATCCTTCTCTAAGCCACCACTGACATTATGACGGTGCCCACTAAATGTCAGCTCTCACATGTAGCCATGCTAAGCCGACAAAACATAACTAAAGACGAAATGTTATTCAATTCACACTGTAAAATGATAACACCCAACATACAACACACCTAAAAAGTTAAAATATCGATAGTAGGTCCACCTTTACACTACTGTTTACAAGCAGGGTGGAGATATTCTATGGATATACATGTTTACAGAATACTTCAAATGTAGTGGTCTGGGGCACACTAGAGTCATTGGTCCGACGGTTTGGGTGAATCAGCAGCTGTGGCTGAAATCTCAATATTCATTATTCACCATGCTGGACCACAACACCTCTACATGCAATGTGTGAAATCCATCTCTGGGATCGAGGGACATGATGTCCTGCTTGAGAAAGTAAAGTTAGAGCAGGAAGATCCGATCGATGCTTTTAATAACGTTACAGTGCGATGAGACGAGCAGGCGATGGTGCACATCAACAACGTGACAGCTCGTGTTCTGACACTGTTTGTTCACTGACCGATGTTCTGCCTCAGCGAAAGTCTGCAAAGACACAAGCACGGCACAGCGACAGCCTGCACGACCGTCCGACTCAATAAGTTACCGACAAAAAAACCAAAAACAAAACAAAAACAAAAACAAACAGCGATGTGGGCTTCAGTGTTACAAAAACAAAAGACTTACATCCATGGCTCCGGATGCCGCTGACGCGTCGACCTGTAATCCAGAGGATGGAGCAGATGGAGCAAATACTAGTGCTCTCGTCGCCAAAAACCTTTAGCGAATAACATTTCGATCCACGCTGGTAAAGAGTCCGGGACGGAATCACCACTATAGACACACACACGCACACACACACACACACACACACACGCACACACGCATACACACACGCCGGAGCCGCTACAGCGCCATTGCAGGCAGCGGGTGATGCTGCCGGGCGCACAATGGGGGAACCGGCGCAGTTGGGCGGCTCATCTCACTGAGAGCTGCGCGGCGGCGGCTTCGGCTCGGCGGCAGCCTCCGGTGTCCGTCCGCAGCGGAGGACGGGGAACATACTTTCCTGCGGTGAGACGAGGCGATTTGCAAATGTCAAGTCTCATGTGACAGGTGTTTAAAACCTAAATGTGATGGGCGAATGGTTCGGTCCGATAAGCTGCTGCGCGGAGGGGGTTTGTCGGGGAGCTGCAGTCTGGCAGGAATACCAGAACACTGCTGCTGCTGCTGCTGCTGCTGCTGCTGCTGCTGGGGCTGGTGGTGATGGTGGTGGTGTGTGTTCGTCGGCAGGCAGGCGGGTCTGGGTGGGGTACACAGGGTCAAGGACCACTCAGCCTCTGTGTGCGCCAATGAAAGTGTGCAGAGGACCACCAGGGGGCCTTAAGGAGTTGAAACGGATGATTTCACTCATTAGAACTCATCTCATGATGGAATATATCCCCTCACCCGAGATGCAGATGGAGCCGAGTGGCAATTAATTCAGAATGTAGGACACAAACTAAATGGTAAAAGCATGAAGGATGTGTTACCTCACACACTTAACATCAAAGTGGACATTTAAAGGGGGTCTTCAGTGGTCTCTTCCAATCCTGATTTTGTTTACATTTATATTTCAGCATTATTAGAGTGCAAACATCTGAGCTTTCTTTGTCACTGGAGTCAACAGACACTGCCTGAAGCACTGGATTGCATCCATGTGATAAAGCTCCATAAAAAGAAAAGAAAGTAAGCTTTGTGGGATTTATTGAACAAACTGAGCTGAGTTCTTTTGCTCTGTAAGCATAAACAATTTGGGTATGACTCTTACGTTATGTAATAGTTTGATCATGTATTCAAGCAAAATGTACGATGTGAGTTTGCACATTTATTTATATTTGCATGCATGGAAGTTTTAGGACTAAACTGCCCACTATAAATATGTGCACATACACTTACACACGTTCAAACTCGCTTTACTGACAAGATGTTTTTGTATATATAAATACCATAATCAACCAAAGCTGCTTATCATGTAATCATTTTTTTTTAAATTGCGTATCATTATGCTGCACGTTTCTCTGTCTTGATGTTTAATTACTATAACACAGCACACACACCAAAAACAGAAACAACTGCTGAGGGTGAGACAGAATGTATTGGTGAATCTTGCTCCTACAAATTCAGACATCTCTGAAATCCATCGAGATCAGTGTCAAATTAGACACATCCCACAATCATACACCCACTAACCAAGAGGCAAACACGTGCATTTTCAGTCTTCATATGCATTTAGCGGATGCTGAGCCTTACAGCAATTGTGATGCATTCATACACAGCCTTAAACGTGATGATGTTGCTAAGCAACCTAAAAATAATCTTCAGGGGATAAAAGGAAGAGAACAGCAACACACTGCAGAGGGAAGGCAAAAGCCATGGATCCAATGTCTATTTCCAAACAAGAACAGTTGACATATAAAGCCATGAACAGGATGTTTTTGGCAATTTAGGGGCCAAGAGGACCAGGCCAGACCATCTGTCTGCTAGGAGGGCCTCTGCAGGGGGTCCGAGCAGACTGGAGCAGACCTCTGGAACAGTCTCTGCCCTCATACAGCTCAACTTAAGAGGCCACAGCCCAGCTGGGTAATGCTGCATGCGGTTGTTCCAGCCAGCTCTCTCTCTCTTTCTCTCTGTGTGTGTGTGTGTGTGTGTGTGTGTGTGTGTGTGTGTGTGTGTGTGTGTGTGTGTGTGTGTGTGTGTGTGTGTGTGTGTGTACACA
>CAAKHB010007281.1:421308-431661 GCA_901007665.1 Aeoliscus strigatus
TGTGTGTATCTTCAAGCCCTGATCCTAATCAAGGGGGGTCATCCATTAGATAACCTCACATGCCCATATTTCAATGATTACAGCATCTTTTCACCGGCTGGGCTGAAGTCACCTGGTAAGAAATAAAGACAAGCAGAACCTCTGTTGGCAGACTAATATAAAAAACGTGTCTGACTCATCCCACAATTAACAGTTTGTGAAGGCGTGGCGCACACACGGAGATCCACATCATATTTTTAACCCATTTTTTATGAGACAACCATCTTTTTCCATCCAGATGTTCCGCCACTGAGGAGTGCAGTTTTCCAGAAGGAGGCGGAGGAAGGAATGCTGCAGGATGCTCCGTAACATGGTTGTCCAACCCAGTGGCGATTAGGGGACAAAAACACCCCGTTACATGCCAGATTTCAGCGGATGATAAAGCACCATGTCCCCTGCAGCTGTCGCGGTGTGGCTGGGTGCCGGTACGTATCGATCCGGGGGGGGGAAAATGTCTGGAAATGTTCGCGCGTTCACACTGGATGCGGCAAATGACCGTTAGCTTAGCGGGCTAGCTAGCTAGCTATGCTCCCATTTTCCATGCTAACGGAGAACACAGCTAACAGACGTCAGCTGCGGCTTTTCGGGCCGAATACAGTCGACACTTAGCCTGAAAGGGTGCATTTCACCAGCACGTCAACGGAGGACATATTTGCTGTCTCACACCATGTCTTTCCAGGGTTGAATTACCTTTGAGGATAAGTAAACGACCCTTCATGCAGGCCAGCGTTACTGCACCAGGTGTATGTTATTGCTTGATTAGTTCAGCAGTGTCATTAATCCCATTTATAAATGACATGTTAGCACCTACGTCGCGTTTAATGGCCATGACTCATTGTATGCATATTAGTCACTAGTCACATAGACACAACAGATTAGTGTGTATTAGAAAATCCGGCGTAAAACAGAATGTTGAATTTGCATGTTTGTTTTTTTGCTGTATGTGAAATGCTAACATATGCTAATGACAGATGTTTTTAGCTCAGGTCATCAGACAAATAGATGACAAATATATGGAAAAAACTGTTCCTTTTACCTGTCTGAAAAATATTACAGTTTCAACGTATGCATGGGCTTTTTCTATCAGTTAGAAATACTATTTATGCATTTCTTTTTTTACATTTTATGTAAGTCACTTCGAATTACCTGCATATCGAATGTGACAAAGAACAAATAAAGATGTTGACACTGTTTTCGGAGGGTGTTGATGGGCTGTAGTTTGTAGTATTGAACTGGTCACTACTGGATTCTGTACCAGATAAATGTGTACATTTGTACATTTGTACTCTACATGTGGTGAACGCCAGAGTAATCTGTATTACTATGTTGTTACACCTCATCTGCGTTAAAACATACTTCTGTTTCAAGTATTCCCATATTGCAGCCCTGTTGGGACATTTGTGTGATGAAGTGAGTATCTAAAGTGCCAGAAGCTACAGCCTTCAGAAATATATCAACCCCACAAAATATCAACAAAAAGGATGTATCATTGTTTACAGGGTGTACCTAATAAACTGAGTGTGCACGTAAGTGCATGTGAAAGACATTGATGCTTTTATTCGTTGATCCAGTCGTTTACGTTGTGCGTGCCTGTGATGCCACACATATGGCTTTGCCCGAGAGAAATGCCCTAATTGAGAGATCCGTGGGTTTGCAGCAGAGAACAGCCTTGTACAGAGATGGTGAGTGGGTGTGTGCAGTGGTGCACTTCATGTGTTGACCTGCCGTCCCCTCCCCCGCCGTAACACTGTGTCATGCTCAGCTGGCTCCCCATTAATACTGACGTTATTGTTTACTGTCCCACAGACTTGGCACTGTAACCCCAGTTAACTTGAGTCTAAAATGTGCCTGAACCTCGTCCTGGCTAGAAGTAGAGCATGTTCTCACAAAGACACAAAGACATCTCTTGCTGTATTTTTCACACTGTTTCAAAACCACAGATGACAAATGACAAATCAGTAATCACTCCAAAGACGAGTTTACTTACTTTCACAACAGTGTTGAGAAGCTCGACGGTTGGAGCGTGTTCGCTCTTCCTCTGCCCTTCTGCTTCTGGAGACACCCGTTACTTTCACTTCCAGGTCTGAACAAGTTCATCACAGGCAGAAAAAACCTCCGTTCAGACAGTAGCAATCCTTGTTTTCAAATGTTTCCCAGAGAAACAGCAGGAAAAAAGCACATGCGTTCCTCCTGACACGAGTGACATGTGGATTCAAAAGAACGGAGCAAGCTAGAGGCCCCTCTGGTCGCGAGCATGGAATAGGGCGGTTTGTTCATTCTAGGCTGCCAAAAGCGTTTCTAAATGAGGCATCAACTCCCGAGACTTCTGCTCACCCAAGGTCGGGCCAGAACGCCTTCAAACCTGGTTATCCATTTTCCACGTCCCCCAAGGCCTGTTAGTTATTCACAGTCTCATTTCAGGGCGTGTTGATCCGTTTCAAGAAATACGCTTGTGTGAAATTCATGTCGAATCCTTAATGCCGGTACGTGTGTGAACTCAGTTATCAGTGTGAAGAAAAAAATGTAGCTTGTTTTGGATGTCGCCTCCTCTTTCGTATCTTTACGTGACATCCCCGAGCAGACAAATCGGCCTGTGTTTCAACGGTTAAGCATTAACCTTTAACTGGTGATGTATTATGTACAGTAAGAGCGCTGCAGGTCATCATCTCAAGAAGGCCTGGCACAACGTCAGGCAGTCACAAATAAGCAGATCGGACGCTATTAGCGGAGTGTCGGTGCAGCTCAGTCAGTGATCTTTACTTAAACTCAGTGAAGGTAGTGGCCCAAGTGTTGTCGTCCCATAAGCTCGATGGTCTGACGTACGGCGGCCGAGACTGTGCGTCGGCCCTTAAACGTTTGTTAATCTTCATTGTGGTATTTAAAACACATCAATACTCACAGGTCATTTGCTATTCCTCGAGCCATCTGGGCTCACTTTTGTGTCTGTGGACGTGTCACAGATGTTTCAACCCCACTGAGCTGGTGTGCGAGCAGACTAGTCTGTACCTGACCTTGAGCGGGAGCGTGTGGCCGTCGGCCCTTTGTGCGGCGATGAATTGATGAGGCCCAGTGGGACGGACCGACTGAAGCCCCGTCTCAAACTGGATGAGGTTGTACTCTGTCTCTGAAGCTGCCAGTGTCATGGTTTAGTCACGCTCAGGTGCTCTCCTCAAGAAGATCCTTAGTCGGGGGAGACTTCAGGTTTCCATAAACGCCACATCTAGCGGTGACTAAACGCTATTGATTTTAACCAGCTGTGACGGCGCCTTCAGGGACATTTGACATATGGCCAGCACCTCTGAGTGGGATATCTAACACATACACGAGCCAGTTGTAAGCGCTCATCAGTGTGCCTGGATTGCAGACAGTGTATTTCTTTAATAATCTGAAGCTTACGGTGTGGCCTAATCTTCTTTAACCCCTCTGACTTTGATAAGTCTTGATAACAATGGTGACTTCCTCTTTCCTGGACCCAGATTAAGATGTAAATCCTGCTCTATTACTCTCTTCAGCAGAGATTCTCCTCGAAAAAATCTGCTTCTTTTTGACAGAATGGTCTTAATGCGCTGCATTAACGTGAGCTATGCAGACGGTGTCGGTGTGATATCGTGATGGTTGAGTTTGAGAAAAGCAAACACACACACACACGGCTTTCCCAGGCCTTCGTCAGGCTGCTCAATGTGACCGGATGGACTTGGTCTTTTCCTCCTCGTACACTCGGTCTCCCATGGTGATTAAAAATGGAGTGCCCACCCACTGTGGAAGAGAGAGGAGGGTGAGAGGCTGAAGGGAAAAGCTGCAGTCTGTGTAAAGGGCTTCTGTTCTCATCGCGACGCCCTTCATACGCGTGACATATTTGTTGTGAAATGCAGAGGACATGAAAAGTCAACCTGAATGATTCTGAATATCGTTGCTTTACCTCCCAGTCGCCTCGTGTCTGTAACAAACTGTCCCAGTGTGAAATAGTCTCGATGGTGTGTTTCAATTCTCCGTCTTTTCCACCTCTATTAACGCCTGTTTGTCCCTCCACTAGGTCATTAATGGAGGAAAATGTCCTGCCGCCAGAAGCTCATTTCTTTTCTTTTGTTCTTTTTTGGGTCGCTATCTTTGTTTCAGTGGTTACCATCTTGTCACGGTCGCATGCAGACAGGAACGTCTACCCATCTGCAGGAGTGCTGTTCGTCCATGTTTTGGAAAGAGAGTACTTCAAGGGAGAGTTTCCTCCGTACCCGAAATCAGGTACAGCACTGGTACACACTCGACACAATTAATTAAAGTTCTGATTTACGATAATAACAACAACAACAATAATAATAACAACAACAACAACAATAATAATAATAATAATAATAATAATAACAACAACAATAATAATAATAATAACAACAACAACAACAACAATAATAATAATAATAGTAATAACAATGATACTTATTTTTATTATTATTATTATTATTATTATTATTATTATTATTATTATCACCCAGCTGGTGTGTGTAAATGAACGCCCCTGAACTGGTGCTGACCCGTGGCAGAAGGAACATCCGGGGGACATGTAATTCCACTGCTGTGCCTGCAGGTGATGCCAGCAACGACCCAATCACTTTCAACTCCAACCTGATGGGCTACCCGGACAGGCCGGGCTGGCTGCGCTACATCCAGAGGACTCCCCACAGCGACGGCGTGCTCTACGGCTCCCCCACTGCAGAGAGCGTTGGCAAGCCCACTGTCATAGAGGTGTGTGGTCGCTGCCTAATGGGGTGACGAAGGAGAAGGAATGCTGGGGTAGAATGAAGTATTCAGTCGAAAGAACCCACAGATGTTAGTGAAAGCAACAGGTAGAATGGGATTGTTCTTCAGTTATGGTCTTGTGCCCTGTTTGTCCCCCATAAGCTACTGTAGAAATTCTTTCCCGACAGGCTTAACGTTCCCAGCAGCGCACATATGCGCAGCGTCTCCGTCGGGCACACAGTCGGCCTCGGGTATCCAGCTCAGCCCCGTCCATATAAGCTGCACTGATCTGGGCTTAAACCTTCACCCCCTGTGTGTTGCAGATTACCGCCTATAACAGACGCACGTTCGAGACGGCACGGCACAACCTGGTCATAAACATCATGGCCACAGAAGGTAAGAGGAGCAACGAGGCAGACGCAGACAGACAGAATCAGACTGAGCAACTTCTCTGGTGAAATGATGAGGGCTCATTCAGTCATCAGAGAGAAAGGTTTTCCATCCATCACTTGACGAATCAGCACATTCTAGACGGACACAAGTTAAATAGGATACAATACAAATAACACATATATGTACATTTATGAATGAACTGAATGAAATTAAATATATGATCGATATATGAATGAGATTATAGTTATATTTATGACTGAATATAAAAGATTACATCAGTTGACTTTTATAAACAAATAAAATAATAACGGCGCATAAAGAGACTCGCGCCCTGCGAGCCGTGCACCAGTCGTACATCACCTTCACTCGGCTGTGGTGAATCAGTAAAACCTCTATGAACCTCATTCCCGCCCGCGTGGTGAAGCGTTATGAACTATTAGTGCACGTTTGAGAGACCCAGCTGTTCCTTGTCATCTTACCTGCGTCTCACATCTGTCTGGGTTGCTGAGCAGTCGGACTCCATGCGGGTCGGCAGATGTTGCCGGCGTGACGTCATTCTTTCTGTCAGCCGCCATCTGGTCCCAGAAGGAGGCCGGCCCGTGTCAGAGTGCGGCAGACACGCCAGCGTCTGACTGACCTGGGTGATGATGTCATTACGCCGAGTCTGTCCTAGCCTCTCCTCCTGGTCTGTTTCCAGAGTTCCCTCTTCAGTACCAGGCAGAGTTTTACATCAAAAACATGAACGTGGAGGAGATGCTGGCCAGCGAGGTGCTGGGGGACTTCCTGGGAGCGGTGAAGAACGTATGGCAGCCCGAGCGCCTGAACGCCATCAACATCACGTCCGCGTTGGACCGTGGGGGCCGCGTGCCGCTGCCGATCAACAACCTGAAGGAAGGGTGAGGATGGAGGAGGGTGACGTTTACGTTTGTCTGACTCAAAAAGTTCTGAACGGATTTTATGGAAATGTTCAGGACGTGCTGACAGTGGGACCAGGAACTGATGATTCAATGTTGGTTGAGTGAAACCATTTGGGAGCGTCTGTGTCTAGAACCCCACAACAGCAGCTGTGGACTGTCTCTGAGGACCAGTGGGTAGTGGGTCTGTCTGTTAACACAAAGGTCGGAGGTTCGTTTGTAGTTTTACTATTGAAATAAAATGAACAACAAAGAGTGCGTGATTTGTGTAAGTAGGTTGCTCATGAACATGACCATTATTTCAGCGGACGCTCTCCGAGTGCTTTTCTAGTTTATGCTGAAAGCACATTTTTTTATACACGAAACCCAAAAGTCTGTTTCAGTCCAGGAGAAGTGTTGGGAATAAGTGTATTTGTCTGCGGGCAGCGCGGTGGAGGGTTCTCTCCAGGTACTCCGGCTTCCAAAAGCATTCAGAGTTAATTGGACAGCTCTGAGTCGCCCGTAGGTGTGAATGCGAGTGTGAACGGTTCCTCATGTCGGCCCCGTGATGAGCTGGCGACCCGTCCGGGACGTACGCTGCTGGGATCGGCTCCAGCATCAGCCCCGAACAGACGAACGTGTCCACATTCTCAACAGACGTATACCGGTCTCAGTCAAACTCCACATACGTCCATCTCACTCACAGCGGGCTGACGTCTTATTTAATTGGGGCCTGGGGGACGTGCACATCAGAGAAGAACACTCGGCCGTCAAGAGTCAGAGCCGCCGTCGGTCGGTTTTCTCCAGAAGGGAAAAGCCCACTTGGTCGTGCATCAAAGTGTCCCGCTGATGTTTTGGAAGATGAAAGTGTTGCGAGGAGACTCAGAGGAGGACAAACGTGTCTCCTCTCCTGTCAGAGTGTACGTGATGGTCGGTGCCGACGTTCCCTTCTCGTCGTGCCTGCGGGAGGTGGAGAGCCCTCACAACCAGCTGCGCTGCAGTCAGGAGATGGAACCGGCCATCAGCTGCGACAAGAAGTTCAGGGCTCAGTTCACCATCGACTGGTGCAAGATTTCTCTGGTGAGGACAAGGCCCCGCAGGTTTCTGTCCCACCGCTGACAAGAGTAACCCTTGTGTTTACTCGTTTAGGTTGACATCAACAAAGTCGCCCCGGTATACGTCACCCGCTCTGACCCAGGCACGGGGATCCTGCCTGAGTTTGGGGATTACAACCCTCCATTAGAGACCCTGAAGAGCCGGGACTACTTTTCCGACTTCCTTGTAACGCTGGCTGTCCCCTCTGCCGTCGCCGTCGTCCTTCTCTTCATCCTCGGCTACACTATGTGCTGCCGACGGGAAGGGGTGTAAGTCTGCCCGGCCTCACGTTTCTCTCTTTGGACACAAACACTTAACACACGAGGGAGAAGGTTGAGTACATGAGAAACACAGGACAAAGTGGATGGACAGTGCAGAGCGCTCAGCAGCAGGATGCTTAGAGAGGAGCGACACCGTGGAGCTGCAGCTGACCACACCCATCCAGTCATCCTGTTTTTGGAGTCGTAGCCATTACACGGCCGTTGATTCACGGAGAGTGAATCTGTCCATCACCCTGCCGTGTCAGCTCATCTCCACCCGTCATTCCATTCACCTGTGTGCAGATGTCTCTTTTTTAACTAATATTAGTATTTAATTCATCCATTTTGTTTTGTTTCTAGGAGAAAAAGAAACATGCAAACACCAGCGTAAGTGTTTTACCTCTCCTGTGTTGTTTTTCTTTCTTTGGGGTCTTCTTTGTAACCACCCTCCCCCCTCCCTCCATTCTGTTTGCAGTTCAGTCATCTATGTGGTCTCTCATGGCTTTTTCATTCATGTACTCATACGTGTGTTCACATCCATTCACCCAACGGGCTGCTGACAAATAGAAGACCAGATGTAGGGAACGAGTAGGAACAGTCCGCTCAACGGCCCCAAATATTAGGGCGAGTCAGGCAGTCAGCCGAGGCCTCAGATTATATAGATCTCTCTTGTGCATGCAGAAATCAAGGTCTGCCTAGAGATAGTGAACATTCCAGCCAACACACAACACACACACACACACACACCACAGAGCTCCTTCCTGTCACCCTCACTGGCTCTCTCTCCTCTCCAGCATCCAGCTGGTTCACCACAGCTCCATCCAGAAGTCCAGCAAGGAGCTGCGGAGCATGTCTAAGAACCGAGAGATCTCCTGGCCCCTCTCCACCCTTCCCGTCTTCAACCCAGTCAGCGGCGAGGTGGTGCCGCCCATCCACCCAGACAACTACGAGACCACCAGCATGCCGCTCATGCAGACACAGACGTGAGTTGAGGGATTATCGGGTTTACGTAAAGGCGAAGGTCTCTTACACATACACACAGACACACACGTGCTCATTAGCAGGCACGCAGCCGTGTGGCTTATAGGCGTCTTAAACGTAACAGCAAACAAAAACCATACTGTTCAAATGTGGTTTTCTGTGTGACTATATAACATGTTTACTGTTAAACCAAGCATGTCAGGCATTTAGAAACAACTTCAGCCTAAGAGGTTCAGGCTGTCCCATGATTTCTACTAATGGGCTTGAAACTCTGAAAAAAAGTCAGAAAAAAATACAACCTGTGTTCACATGATACATAAGGCTCCTCTCTCTGTGTGTGTGTGTGTGTTTGTACTCACTGAAATATTTCACAATTTCAGGAACCTGCAGAACCAGATTACGATACCGCAGCAGCGGCCGTCAGGTTTGTGTTTGCTCCATCCCGTGTATTCTCCAGTCTGCATGTGCAATGACTGTTAATCACCATTGAATGAACAAAAAAATGATTCTGTGACAGAGACGGAAACAAACCTAAAACACTTAGTGAAGCGTGTTTTTAATGTGAACTGGGAATGTGTAAGTTCAGATCGTACCGACGTTCAAAAATCCAATTGGAACAATGAGGATACTGATGTTTTACTTCAAAATGAGCCTCTGACAGTTTTGAATTCATTGTTGACGGTAGGTGGAAACGTGTGCATGCCCGTTGACTAACCGCAACAATGACATCTTCAGCTACAGTCACACTAACAAGCACAATCTGATCCTCAGTCCTTTGCATCGCTTTTCTTCTCAGCCAGGAGAGCTTCTCATCATGTGCTGTTGATGTGTAGGTGACTGCCCTCTTGTGGGCAGACAGAGTGATGTACTGCACTAACCTGCTGCTCTTTCTGTTCACTGCTAACAAAAGGAGATAATTATGTCATGTCAACATTTCGAAGGTTGGAGGTAGGTGCTGCAGTTTGTTTGCATGCGAATGAAAAGACTGCTGTAAAAGTTAGCGATGAACGGTGAAGCTGCAGATGAGCACGAGTAGTTTCAGAGCTGTAACACCTTTGTTCCGATTCCTTTCAGGTAAATGGTATTCCTGAGGAGAGAAAAGTGGCCGAAGCACTGAATTTGTGACCACAAACAAGTGTTTGGACTCGTTTCTGTGTGTTTTCTAACATTTGTGCCAATCTGCATGCTTCTGAAGTGTCTGAACAAAAAATTCATTTGTATTGATGAGTGGGTGTGAAAGAGAGCTTAGCTGATTACAAAAAAAAATATTTTGGAATATTTCTTTCAACATGCTTAAGATGTATTTGTACTTGCTTTGCACAAGGACCCTCAGAGGAAAAGGAGATTTACATGGTTTAGTTGTCATGTTGTATGTATCGTGTCACATGATAACAATAAATTCTTGGAACACAAATAAGACTGACCTTTTTTTTTTTTTTCAAACAATGACAGCTGATTTTTATAAATGTATTGTTACCAACGTACCACAGAAAGGCATTTATAAATAAAAAATACATTTAAGACGTCAAAAAAATGTACATGTAACATTTTTTCAAAGAGGCATATATAGTTGTGGCTTTTACGCTATCAGAATGATCAGTTAAGGCCTGAATCGAACAGAGCTGTTGAGTTATGACAAACTGTATTTAAATTATACAACACGGTGATGGCTGGTTATAAAAATTACAAGATTTCTTTGAGAACACAAGTCCAGCTGTACACTGGCAAACAGGAAAGGCCTGGACATTTGTTTTTTTTCCACTAGAGACAAATTAGAAAGATGTGCATCTATAAAGAGAAGCTACATCAGTTTGTACAAAATACTTGATGACAATATCCCATCGTAAACAGAATATTTCACTCATATGAATATGCAATAAAGCTTGGACCTTACATGTATACTTAACTCTATCCACAAGATGACCTCAGCAAAATGTACCCCCCCCCCCCCAAAAAAAAAA
>CAAKHB010007281.1:431802-453226 GCA_901007665.1 Aeoliscus strigatus
ACCCCCCCCCCCCCCCCTTTCTCATTCAACACACAACGATGGGAGACCTCTGCAGAGTGAGGATGGTCATCATTACCAGATGCTGGGATGGGCACAGACTGCATTAGGCCCAAAGTACGATATAAATGCCCCCCCCCAAAAAAAAATGTATAAAATATAAGATTAATTTAAATAATTAAATACTGTACACATCACATAGAATATCAGAGCTACAGAAGGTGACCACGTACCGCTCAGCACAAGGCAAACATGTCAGATTACCCACAAAAATATTAGCAAAGATGCGGATCGTCCAAATATTTTAACAATTGCACTCCCAAGTTTTACTTTAGAATTGACACGTTTTGATCTGCCAAGTAAGTTCTCGGTCCAGTTTTTGCATATTTTGCTATCTAAAACTACTGCAGTCACCAGAAATACTGTGCAAAGTAATGTTGATCATGAAATACAGCACTTCTGAGCCTTGTCTTGTCGTGATTGAGATGAGATCGGCTACTTCGACGTGGACGGACGGTGGAGCCTTGTGATCCTCTCACGAGTGAAGCAGTGACAGGAGGTACTGTATGTGACGTGATGGACTCTCTTTTTAGAAGTATAAGCAGCTCTGCAACATTTCACACAGCAAGCATGTCTTTGAAATGAGGACGTCTTCTCTTCTATCCACACGCTGTAAACGTTTGAAGTGGTTTTTGTTTTAGGGTTTTGTTTTTTTTTCGTCTTTGAACTTCCATTTTGCCCCAAAAGGAGTACGCAGCTCCTTCTTGGGCCTTTCAGTGTGTGACTTTCACAGTAGTCAAAACGTACAATCACAAACACGGCTAGCAGTGAGACACTGTTCTCCCACAGGTTCATGTATTCAGTCAATACTAGGAAAGTCGTCTCCTGTCTCCACCAGCAGCGTTAGACACCAGCTCGCCCCTGGTCTGTACCGTACCTCGCACTCATCAGGGCCTCCGCCTCCGTCAGGCCCCGGGTGGAGGCTGGCCGTCCCGCACCAGCAGCACGAGCAGGCTGACGAGGCCCACGGCCCCCAGTCTCTTCAGCAGAGCCACGCTGTCTTTGGGGATGACCACCTGGGCGAGGTCGTTGGTGATGATGGAGATCTCGTGAGCGACACACACGAAGATGAAGGTGCTGACCAGGATGTTCAGTGAAGGGTTCCCGGGGATTAGGATCAAAATTCCTTTGGTGTCTGCTGCCAGCCAGATGTGATACTGACAAATGAACAGCTGGGGGAGACAAACCCCCATATCGGGGCAAATGTAAAACTCACCAACAGATTAATATGACAGCTGATACAGAATTGATGAGCACTGACAGTTCAATCATTTTTCTTATTTAATTTGAACTTTGAACCATCATTTGATTGTCAATTTTCCACTTATTATTTGTATTCCTGTTGTATGTTAAAGTCTAAGACTGGATGTTCCTTACCTCCAAGGAGATCTTCCCAAACCAGGCAAAGAAGGAGCTGTAGACGGAGCGGGCGTACCCAGGAATGTTCCTGATTAGGATGAAGGCCAAAATCTGAGGGGAAAGAGAGAGCATGAAACAAAGGATGCTGCACACTGTCGTGTTGGTCATATGATTAACCTTCAAACGTAGGATCAACAGGCATTTTACTGTCGATAACCACATGAATGTGACATGTACCTGCACCACAGAGATGTAAGGATGCATCTCGTTGCACTCGGTTTTGTTTTTGCAGTTGGTCGCCCAGACGGAATACGTCTGGAGAAGGAAGAAGTCAGGAAACAGGAAAGAACAAAGTCAAGTCGAGAGTTGACTTGGATCCATATTTTCAATGTGATATGAGATGGACAGATTACAGATTACACAGCTACGGAGGTAATAGTTGTTCAAGGTGTGGACACAGGTGGTAACACACATCCAGAGCACAGTGGTGTTGAAATGTCTTACAATGAAGGAGATGACAGAGAGGAAGAGCAGCAGGTTGGAAATCCTAGGGGGGAAGAGAGCCTCTCCTTTGCCTTCACACAGCACCTGGCGCTTCTGAAGCACCAGATAGACGAAGGCAAATACCATGCCGTGTATGACCGCCTGCAACGCAAGTTACACTAGGTGGGTTCAAGAGTTCAGAAAAGTGGGCCTCACTGGGAAATCCTCACTGATTTACATTTTAAAAGCCGAACGCAGGGTATGTACTTACAAATCGGTCCAGCTTCCACCGGAACCACCACTCGTGGATGCTTCCGTTCAGCTCAAAAAGTCTCGAGACCGGCCAAACTGAGAAGATTCTCTCAAACAAACCCTGGAATCGTGACGCCAGAACAGCAGACATACACAGGTTTGAAAACCAGGACTCAAAAATATACATCAACTTTAATTCAACATCTAGGAGGTTCTTTTCTCACCTGTGAATAAGCAAAGGTGCAGATGAACAGCAGCAGGCCAAGTAGCTTGGCCAAAATCCCAAGATGCCACATGCCGCTAGCTGTTCAGGAAACAAGATGCCATGAGCCAAAACCGAAAGGTAAACAAGTCTGCTGAGGACAGCTGAGACAGGTATCAGTCTGATCGACACCTACTATTGGCTCTCTTCTGGAGGATCTGAGGCCACAGGGCCAGCGTGCCGTAGATGATGACAAACCAGAAGGTGACTAATGGAACAAAGTAATAGAACTGGTAGGGTCTGTCCATGACCACACACAGGACTAACACCAGGAAGTTCAGACGAAACAGTACCTGCAGTGGAGCGAGAGGATTATTCAGTGATGTGTGTCAGTATCTGAATGTGTACACTGCGTAAAAAATGACACCAGCAATAACTAACTAACTAAATGGCATGTTGAGGGAGAGACCCATCCTGGTTAAAAGACAAGTGTACCCTCACCTGGCACACTCTATACAGTCCAAAGTCTCCTTTTAGCCAAAAGAAGGAAAAGTGTCCATAGCCAGTCTGAAAAAGGTACGCTGCCACCAGCACCCGCACATGCATGTAAACAGGAATGAACTGGAAGAGAAGAATAAGGGTTTAGGACATGAGATCGTCTGCTTACTTCCCAACTGATGGCTGGGAGACACGTGGAGGACTCACAGCGCTGGCTCCAGATATATGATAGATGAGGATGACGAGTTGCATCCAGCCTTTCCACTCATCTGTTTGTTCTCTGTTGAGCAGTTTGGTCTGAAGTGCAGAACGAGTAAGATGTCATTTGAATGAACACACACCTCATCGCAGAATATTCCCCGACATGAGGAAGTAGCGCACCTCTTTGCTATTTTCACTGTAGAACACCCCCAGGACAAATATATAGATGAGAGGGATGAAGAACGTGGAGTGTGAGTAGAACTTGTTCTCCTTCATGAACACGTCGGCCCTGTCACAAAGGTAGAAGTATCCCATGATGACCCCCATCCTGCAGAGGGCCTGGAAAGGCGCCTTTGGACCCAGGGGGACTGCTGGCTTCTTCTCCTCCAGACTCTCCACATCTGTGGGGACCGGCCGGTGGTGGCGGTTGTTGCCAAAGGTATGGAGGGCCAGGAAGATGAGCGCGGAGGCGAGGAAGAAGCAGGCACACAGTTTCTGGAGGAAGTTGGAGGGTGGTAACACCTGGCAGCAGGAGCCATCGATGGGCCGAAGGAGCTTGTTGCACACAGAGTTCATGAGGACCATGGCGCCCTGACAGAGCAGGTAACATCCAGGTAAATGAAAATAACAGTTTCCTCACCGAACCGACGTTTGAACGCAGAAAAACGTACCACATTTCTGGTGCTCTCAGGCAGGTGCAGTCCGTCGTCTGACTGGGAAATCGTTTCCATCGCAGCCTGGCGAGACGCGGCGAACAGCTTGATCCTGGACTTACTGCTGCCCTTACTGCTGTTCAGCACGTCCACCGCCACTTCATTGTACATCTCTAGCTGCTGGTTGGTGATCATCCTCCTGCTCTCACTCAACACCTCCTCATTCACCGGGGCTGCCGGGGCGAGGGGGCAAAAAGGTGAGGTTGGAGGGCGAGATTTAAGTCAGTGACACTTTATCAATGTCAGATGGAACTTGTAAAAAGACTCTGTACCATCTGTCAGCCTGTGTGTTGACTGTTTCACAACAAGTGTCAGCATGTAAGACAAGCAAATGTTGAATAAAGCAGATCTTTAAGTGTAAGCGACACACAGTTCAGTCATGATGAAGAAAATAAAAGACAACAGGAACCAGCAGAGCTTTGGAATGAGTGCCCTAAAGCACCAAGTTACTAGCAGTGATCCCACGTGACATGAATGTGGTAATCACAATCAGGCAGCGATGCTTCTCCAGCTTTGGCTGAGACACATAACAAAAAGCTGCCACGTCAGAAGCTCAGTCTACCTTGCAGGACCCAGTAGACCTCTCCGTGGTCGGCCAGCCTCATCAGAGGAACGGCAATGGCTGTCAAGTTGACTCTGTACTGCTGCAGGGCCTCGCTGCTGCCGCTGCTCAACTTGATGGACCACTGAAGGGATATAAGAGATTAACGTTACTCAAACACCACCGGGTTTCCTTCTGGAATGCAATAGGCCACTCGCTCATGTCAAAAACGTACTGCGGCAGCTCCGATGATGACAACATCCGGCTTTGTCGAGGCTTCCTGCAAAAGCAGAAACGAGTCCGTTTCTACACCGTCTGTGACAACTTCCACTTACAAAACGTCCTCTATTTCAACAACTGTACTCACGTGTGTCCATGATATCAAGTGCTCCTTCATTGAATTATTTGCCTCTGGCTGCCACAGGAAGTCCTAAAAATGAACATTTGTGTTGTTGTTTGTTTTTTTTACTTTTATCAGACTCAGAACTGGAGATAAAAATAATACAACTAAATTGGCTCACCACATTGATGGAGGAGCTCACATCTTCAAAGGCGATGTCCTCATGCTTCAGATGTGACAAGGGGACACACAAAGACAGTCTATTAGGCAGATAGTGGTCCTCTTTGTTCCCTGCATGTGATCTGACCAACAGATCGCATGCAACAAATAATGCATATTTAAGTTTAATTACAGTCAGTGTGAATATTTGTGGCTCAAACCCTGGTACTGTAAGACAGAATACCTTAATTCCATCTTCTTGCTGCCCGGGGTCAATAATTTTGATAAAGGAGTAAAAGAGATGCCTGATTCGTGAATCACCAACAAAGGCCACACGCCTTTCAGCAAGGCAGGTTTTGGCTTCACTGCAACAACAAGAATGACAGTGTGACAAGCCTGTGAGTCCAGACTGCAGACTAGTGTGTGATATAGTTGTTCATTGTCTATAACCTGATTAATCATTGTCTGCCTGAGTGATATTATCTTTTCAAATGATTATTTGGTTCATTCATTTCTATTCAGTGTTACAGATACACATGTTAAATGTATATTTCAAAACCTTGCACACACTCACGTGCTTTTGTATTTGTGCATCATGCAGCCATAAGGCTGCCACACATTGTCCCCCAAGTAACGTCCTCTGGACAGCAGCCATTCACATGAATCACCGCCTAAAGGCAAGACAGAGAGCATACTGGTAAACAGCTCTGGCTTTCAATCCTAGTTGGCATCAGATTATGAATAAAACCTGCTGTCTCAATAGGTCTGCTGGCTTTTCATTCTGAGCTGTCATGGCCATGTATACAATGCTGGCCCTACTAAGGGCCACAGTACAAAATGACGCCATCAGCACAAGCGCAAATCTATCCAGCTTTTCATTTGTGTGCAAAATGAATGGAGCCATCTGCAACTGAATCAATCCATAGAAAGTGGCCAACACGATATGCCGGCAGGGTGTTAAGGGGCATGGTCTTTTCATGTCATCCTCAGCTAGAGCAGCTGCCCCCAGTGTGAACACAAAGGTCTCTGGGTTATATTCGTTTTAATCGCACAAGTCCACTCAGTGACACCCATCTGGGTGTGGACCAAAGTCCTACTGATATTCTTTTTATTATCGAACATTGTGGTGTAAACTGGATGAAGTGACAACCTGTACCGAAGAGACGTGTGTGACCACCGGGTATAACACAGCGCAGTACAACTATGGTAATCTAGGAAAACATGGCAAACAGCTTAGATCACTGCTCCGACCACTGATTTGTTGACAAATTCTATTCATATGAGTTCAGAGGACATTCCCCACAGAGTGCTAATAGCATTAACTACCGATGCTACTGAACTCATGTAAAGGTTGTTTACCTCGACCTAGCAACAGTTCTCCAAACATAAAACATGCGTGTGCTGACAGCAGCACGTAAACACAGCTAATCGAACGCTCCCGTGTTAGCTTCCATCATAGCGACGGGGCTATAATGACGCGTTAAGTTCTTGCAAGTACAATTACTGACTTTAACGTTAGTCAGTATGATCATATCCCCCCACCCCCACACACAAATTACACGAGGAACTCGAAACGCCCCCACTTGACAACAACAATGGATAAATCATTGTACCCTCGCTGCAAAAAGCAGCACCCGCTGACACAAACTAGCTAGCTAACTGGACGTTAGCAATAGCGGGTGTCAAGTGTTCCAATGGCTGCGTCAACTGTAACCGAAATTTCACGGGACACCACTTACCTCCATAATGCCGCAAAGCAGTGTGGAACACGATGAGCAAAATAACAACTGCTAGCGATATTAACTTGGCGTTTTTAATGGTGAAATGTTGATTTATTTCTCGTTTGCCCAGGCTGTAGGCCAGGACCGCCATCTTTGCTCCTCCATGACAACAAGCAGCTGTGAGGGCGAGCGCCGGCCGCGCTGCTGCTTCACGGGGCGACGGCGACGGCGATGACGACGGCGACGCCTCCTCCTCCTCCTCCTCCATCAAGGATGGATGGAAGTGCAGATCAAAATACTCTTAACTAAGTTGGTTCAAATATCGGCCTGTTGGCATTCTACAGGTTCAGTGGAAACAGCTTCCTAACCCTGGACGAAAAATGTGGGTTTACCAGTCAGTGGTTGAAGGTGGTTGAGCCTGTTCTCACTGATCAGTTTCATTTTCTTTAAGACAATGCAAAGTGCTGCAGGTGACGGTGTCTCACCATAGCCAAATAACATACCTGTACCATCTTACTTTAAACTGATAAGAACTGTATTTAAGCTAATTTGGGAGAAATGGGAAACTGATAAAGAAATATTTTTAAAAATGTATTTGGGTTCATAAATAGAATAAATAAAATAAAGAATTAGAGTCAAGTTTGTTCAAGTGTTTGAAGTCATATTATAATCTCTATACCCTTTTCCAGCTCTGTTTTACTTTAAATACTGGTAAAACAACTGTAGAAAATGAATGCATTTAATATGTTATTATTTTTATTCAAGCAATTTTCAACCCATTTGTTCACGTGTGGGGCTGGAAATAATTCACAGCGATCAAATAACTGTATTTGTTTTCTTACTGAGTGAATACAATGTAGATAACCATGAGATGACTGCAGTTTGTGTTAGCAGGAGCAAACTGTTGGACTACTGAATATTTTTAGACAAAGGCTTCTGTGAGTATATGCACAGGATAATGACATACATACATAAACGTTCCTATTCAATTAATCGGGGGTATTTTCAGATAATGAACAATGAAGGCTGTCATGAAATGAGATTTGACACTTTTCCCTATCATCCTCATGAATCACCTTTCATAGAGTTGGTGCAATGCAAATGCGTTTTAATATCTGACCACTAGATGGCAGCAGTTTAACAGGATTTACTCGTTCGTTGAACTATGAAAACTGTTTTGGATTCTACAGCAATTAGAGTGGTTGAAAAAGAAAATGACTACAGCCTGTTTTTCTCAAATGCTTTTCAAAAAACACGACATAACTGAGGTTATAGCAAAACAGAGGTCAGAGTGTGGGTCAGAGGTCACAGTATAGCCAAAAAATATTCCTTTTTAAAAACCTTTTTTAAAAAACTTAGTGGAACTATTCTGTATTTATATATATAGATATACAAGATACTTTTCACACCAGGAGTATAGAAATGAACAATATACAGTATATACTATACAATACTACAACAGGTGCGGGCACCAGTTATGAACAGGTTACAACTATGACAATAAAAACAAGTCTAACTCACTAACTGTGTCATGTGGATGCCAATCATCTCCACCAAATGATTTGGATTTATTGAAAATCTTCAGTTCCATGTCAGAGCTTCCCAACAAACACATGAACTGACATTGACCCAGCTTCAGTCAGAAGTTTCAGAAAAAAACCGCGTTTTTATTTCAAAATAAAAGCTTTAACCTAAGAAATATATATTGATTTATGTTTTTATTGACAATATTTGATAAAACCATAGCTCACAGGTGTAATATTGTATAGATAATGGAGAACGTTCTCCTGTGACCCAAAAATCAACGTTGAAAAGTATTTTGAAAAGTATTATCTACTCAAGGTATGGACTATGTATTATCAAGATGTGAAATCCAAACTGACATACTGGAGTGATGTGCAATACTCCTCCTTTTGAATAACAATGTGTGTAAATAGATATGTTGTGCACACTTCTATTCTTATGGCAACCTTCTGACTGTCATTACCACGGAAACAGATCCACCCCTGACCTCCCCATCTCCAAGGTCTTCTTCAAATATGGTTTGAAAGTTACAGTTTCCTGAAAGGTCTTGATGTTTCATAACAGTTGCCCACAAATCAGGTGAATTGGGTCACTTCGTCCAGTCTACGTTTGTACATAATACATAAAACTGCACTGCAGATTCAAATGTGCTACACTGCTCTCAAGTGGATTTGGAAAGTACTGCAAAGCCCCCTTTGAGTAATACAAGTGGAGAAGAGCGAGTTCACTAACCCCTTTAAACCTTAAAATCCACACTGATTCTTGTTCTTTGAAAGTGACTAAACAGGCAACATCTGCAGAACTCCCATGTGCACTGATTGAAACTAACAAATGACTATGTGCATGTATCACTGCAATTCATACCTTGATACAAATCACAGCAATTTATTTGAATGCAAAAGCTGTAATATGCAAAGAGAAGCAACATATGGAAGGATGCATATTTACAGGAAACAATGCACGTTAGTAATCACACATTGGCATGGACAGTGTAAAAGGGAATTTACTGTACATTAAACCATAGGGGACGTGTAAAAGCAAGAAGAGGGGACTGTAAATCAAACTGGTTGTTTTTCCATGTTGAGATATTTAAGTCAGTGATGACACCTAAATCATCAACCAAACTCGAGTGTAATCAATGGTGTCATCAGTACATGAAAGCACTTAAGTCACTGAGGTGTGTGTTTTAGGACATTGGACATGCTTTATTTCAGAACTTTTCACAATTTATTTAAACATCTCACATATACAAAATAGGTACAATAGACTTTGTGATGTCATTTTTTGAGAAAGAGAGAGGCCGCCTAAAAACCAGAATTGGATGAAATATGTGCTGTCAGTATGAACACTGAGAGTGGGATTTGAAGAGTAAAAAAAGCCTGAACAAAAACAAAACAAAACAACAAAAAAAGGACAAAACAAAATAAAATCGAACAAAAACCAGACATCAGGTTTAGGGTTATTCCACCTGCTTAAAGTGGGAGAGTACCAGAGGACGGATGCAAGACTCCTCAAACGTCAATACAAAGTAATACAGACAAAGTGGTTTGTTTCCACAGCTGCATATTAGCACCATAGATCTCTGCTTCAAGTAACTGAGCACCTTCTGATACGGGACAAAGCTCAGGCATTAGAAGTCTGAACATCTCAGTTGTGGACTCGGGTTTTGTGAATAGTATTTTCTTTACGTACAGGCATGAGGTAGTTTAAACCTTATTTTCATGGAAATTGTGGTTTTAAACCTCCTCTTTGGAAGATATACAAAGACCACAAAGTGATGCATACTTTCAGCGTTTTTATTACACTTCTTTTATTTTTTACAAAAGGATGACATGATGTCCCACAACAAGGTGTTTTCCCGCGTCCCTTTGGGTTGCTGTATTAATTTGCATTGCACAAACGCTCCGTTCAGTCCGTTCAGTCCGCTCCGATAGTTGCCCATCTTAAGCAAGTGGATTTGCAGAGGGAAATCAGCATTCGGTATTAAAAAAACAACACAGAAAGAAGGGCAGAGATTTCTTTTTTCGTTCTTTCTCTCTTTTTGGTGTTAATTTATCATGAGTCTATTTATTTGAAACAGACTGGGCCAATGTCCAAACCAAACTCCTGATCAGCTCCACCAATGTCCAAAGGTGCAATGTCGAGGATGGGCAGGCGAGATGGTTTATTTGTTCTGTACTCAATGACTGTCTTGCTCCACTCACCAGTGTGTCTCTGCAGAGGTACACAAGCAGAGAGAGATTTTACATTTTAGAACAGGACTACTGTGGGTAATCAGTACACAATAAAGTGATGTCAGCACGTTAGCAAGAAGCTTCAGTATGAAGAAAAGAGCTACTCACAGTGCAGCCGTCCTCCAACACGGAGAAGGTGAAGCGGCTGTTGCCCTCTGCCCTCAGCTCCACATCGTTGGAGCCTCCGAGCACCACAGCCTTCTTCAGGCTGCCACTCTCAGCATCCATGTAGGCAACGCTGTTCTTGCAGTGGTAGGTGATGTTCTGGCTAGCCTGGTTGGCCAGCAGGCGCATGAAGGCCAGCTGGGTGGCCATGCTCTGGGGGCTAAGGGTCTCGTCGTTGTAGGTAAACTGCGAGGTGGATATAATTGTCAGTATATTTTACTTCTTTATATAAGAGCCAACCTAATATGACAGGAGCTGTCTTTCTGTAGGTACTGACCTCAGTGCCTCCGTTGATGGTCTCTCCAAACCAGACGTGCTTCTTGTTCTCGGTGCTTCTGAACCAGTTCTTCTTGGCAATGCTCTCAGGGTGGGCATAGATGCAGGTCTCACGGGTGGTGAAGTCGCAGAAGACCTTGATGGCATCATTGATGCAGCCCTGGTTGGGGTCAATCCAGTAGAATCCTTCAGGGTAGAAGGAGAAGAGAGTATAAGTGGTGAATAAGTCATTTCTTGAAAACAAACAATAACCGTAACAGTAACTCTGGAGACAACGTCCACATCTTAGTTTCAGCTTCTACTCAGTGGGTATAATCGGAGCTTATCTGAGCTTACCGCTGCTCCAGTCAGGGTGGCTGAGCTTGATGTCGCGGCATGTGCGAGCGGGGTTCTTCCTGGATCCCTCAGGGGTGAGCAGGTTCTCAATCTGAGTGTTGAGGGACTTGATTGTTGCGTCAACCTCGTAGTCCTTAGCTCTCAGGGCAGGCTGGTCAGCTCTGTACTCATCATATCCAGAGACATCATATCCACCACCAGCGGGGCCGGGAGGTCCGGGCATACCAGGAAGTCCAGGGGGGCCCTGTTATGGATCAGACAGTGTGGTTGATATGTACATCCCGGGTGCAGCTGGGTGTTTTCTCTTAGATTTCTGGGAAGTAGCTTTTGGCGTTCAAGACATTAAAAAAATCCTATTTGACCATCAGGCCACTAACAGTCTAATAGTCAAAGTAGGATATACTGTTAAAGGAGTTAAATATGCTGTAGAAGTACTTACAACAGGTCCAACGTGTCCAGGAGGTCCACGAGCACCAGGAGCGCCAATGGCACCGTGTGCACCAGCTCTGCCATCCTTACCAGGGGGTCCGTGAGGTCCAGCAGGGCCCTGAGGAAGAGAGAAACATGACATTGATGTTCCCTTTTCCTTTTTTTAAAAATCTTACATTTGTGTGGGGTCCGATAAGTTGTGCCACACTCACCAGGTCTGTTCATGAGCTAATATACACTCGTGGTGTGATTACAACCATTGGTTGAGCTATTGGACATGTTAATGGAGATTTCACTCACTCTAGGTCCAGCAGGTCCACTGAGACCAGCAGGTCCGGTGTCACCAGAGGGACCCTGAGGCCAGAGAAACAGTATCATTACATTTTATCTTGACACAGCCCGGATCTCCATATGCACCGTGAATCACATAGAGCTCCTTTAAATACATCTGCTGACACTGAGATACAACATGGTTCCATGACTCACAGAAGGTCCAGGCATTCCCTGCAGACCAGGGTGTCCACGCAGACCCTTCATTCCTCTCTCTCCCTTGTCTCCAGCAACTCCCTTCTCACCACGGACTCCAGCAGGTCCCTATAAAACACACACACACACACACACATTGCAAGGAACATCATGTCATGTGGAATATTCGATACACTCTTTTGAGCAGTGACACAGTCATTCTTTTAGGTAGTGAACACTTGACTTCGAGATACTCACAGCGACACCTCTGGCTCCAGCGGCTCCGACAGGTCCAGAGGGTCCTGAAGAACCCTAGCGATGAAAAAAGACAGTAAAATGATGACACGTGTGGTTTAGCACTGCTGTGGATACGTCGCTTGCCGTGGCCGATACTTACAGCTTCTCCACGGTTTCCAGGTCTGCCAACAGCTCCAGAGGGTCCAGCAGGTCCGGGGGCTCCAGCAAGTCCCATAGCACCAGCAGAGCCAGGATCACCACGATCTCCCTAAATATAGCAGGATCAGATGGCTGTCGGTCAAAGGCCAGTAACCAACTCTGGTTAAAATGTGATTTTGTATAGGATGGAGGAAGGATAATACCTTGACTCCAGCAGCACCAGGGCGACCAGGGGGTCCATCATTACCAGGGCTACCCTGTGAATGGCAAAGAATGGCAAGTCCCATTAGGCTTCCTTCTAAAACTATGACTTTATGTCAGAATATCACGACTTTTGCTTGTTCGGGGACTTTGGTATTCCAGAGATTCAAACTCAGTACTGAACTGTAGTAATTTCTGCCTACTTGATCACAAGCCATCATTTCAGGTTAGGGGACAAAGTGAAATGTGCATTCTTACCTCACGTCCAGCCTCTCCCTGAGGTCCGGTCATACCAGGCATGCCAATGTTACCAGAGGGACCACGGGCTCCGGGGGAACCTGCAGGTCCAACTCTACCAGCCTCTCCCTTTTATGGGATACAAAGGAAAGCGATGTGTTACTTAAGAGTTAACACACTGGACGATGTATGTGGAGCAGGAATAAGAAATAACATGCAAATTAAACATGAATAATTATTGATCAGGTTTGGCAATTCATGGATGCACTGACTAGGAGAACAGTTAACAAAATGTTTGCTTGTTTCATATTGATGCTTCAGCTTTCCATGAGCCTCAGTGTCACATTATCTCACGTCATACATGTATTGTGCCAATAAACGTGAGCAAAAACTGAAAATATATTGGTGTCAGAGTTCTTTCAGTGTACTTACGAGAGCACCGGGACCACCAGGTGAACCACGATCTCCTCTAGCTCCAGGCAGACCGATACCTCCAAAAAGTCCAAGAGGACCAGAAGATCCAGGGGCTCCAGGAGCACCCTATGTGCACACGTAACACATCCAAGGAGTTGTTAACGGTCAGTTAAACGCTACTGTTATATGTCAGTCGTTGTTGAAAGAAGAACAGTCTTCAACTTACAGCTGGGCCAGTCTCTCCAGAGGGTCCCTTGTCTCCAGCCAAACCAGGTGGGCCAACCATGCCCTGCTCGCCAGAAGGACCAGCAGGACCAGGATCACCACGAAGACCACGAGGACCATCCTTGCCAGCGGGGCCAGCAGGGCCTGGGGGTCCAACAATACCCTGAGATGGAAGGAGGAGATGTTAGATGTGTTGTGTGGAGGTTTGGGCTCACGTGTGTCTCATTTATTGAATTAGAATACAACAACAAAAAAAGTAATTTACTCACAGCAGGTCCAGGAGCACCAACTCTGCCAGCAGCTCCAGGGAAACCAGTCAGACCCTGACAGAAAAAACAAAAAGTTATGGAGAGAGTGAGCAAGCATCAGGGAAAAGAATGTGAGAAGAGTGTTGAATATCACCTTATAATTCACAACTAACCCACACTAAAACTATTCAACTATTCAGAAGACTTAAACTAGAATCCACCTGTTTTCTGTCTTTTTAAGGACCAGGAAGTATTGATTTGATGACATATTTTAAAAAACAGTGCAGCCCTTAAATAAATGCTTAAAAATGGAAAATAGGTGAAACCTGTGCAAACCCTGCAATTAAAGTTTCCTTTATAAATAAATAAATTCCCTTTACAATAAATTTGGTTTACAGTATCTATTCAACGTGCCTGTTTAGTTCCTCAAACAGGTGTTTGGACCTCTTAATTCCTGATTAGAAATGAAGGGACCTACTCAGCCATCAGAGCTGAAACCAGTGTGATGACGTGTCTCTTTTGTACTTTCACGTCTAAAAAGTGCAATCAGGGAGTCATCATTGTCTGTTTCAATACTCACAGGAGGACCATTGTCTCCACGGGCACCAGGGGGTCCAGAAGGTCCAGCGGGGCCCTAGAACAATTCAAACGTCATTAAAACCTGTTGGATATTGCACTGAACTTTCTTTTCCTCTGCTGCTACCTCCGTTGAACACAACGTCTTCTTAATCTAACAGAAAAGACCTGCAATGGTTCAATGTGCAGTGTATTTGTGCAGAGTGAATGCTACTAACAGCAGGTCCAGACTGTCCAGCGGGTCCAGCTGGGCCAGCGGGGCCGACGTCTCCCTTTCCTCCAGCGGGTCCACGCTCTCCTCTTGCACCGGGCTGACCATCAGCGCCCTGTAGAGAGAGAAAGGAGTCAGTCTGGGTCAGGATCTGAACGGTGTGTGCTTATGTATGTAATAGTCTGCTGCTTGGACAAGATGTGTCTAAGGTAAAATGCACTGTAAAGGTCAGAGTCTGATGTCTTACAGGGGGTCCAGCGAATCCAGCAGCTCCAGCAGGTCCAACCTCTCCACGCTCTCCCTGACGACAGCAAACAAAAGGGGTCGGAAATTCACTCGGGAGCACAATGGATAATTTAGAGCACCATGGAATGTTGTACTTTGAATATGTGTTTAAAATCAGATTAACACGGTTTGAAAATGAAAAACAATGATGTCTACTTACAGGAGCACCACGGACTCCAGCAGGTCCAGCGGGTCCAAAGGATCCACTCTCACCCTGCAGATGATAGATGATGGAAGATCAGAAAAATGTCGATGCACATGCATATGAACAAATAAACAAATAAAACCTATATAAGTGGTGAAAAGAAACTGTTGCCACCTGACATGATGTGAGTTGTACTGTGTACAACTCACATCATCACTGTTGTACAGTGTACTGTATTATCTTTGTATGAATAACCAGAAAGTGGTGACCTGTCAAATAGCCCCAGACATGTTCATTTGGTTCACGTGGAGTCAAGCGTGAATTCATGTACATGCCTGCTCTATTTTATGATTTGGTGATGGCTGATTAAGATCTCTGTTGCTAGAGGATTTTCTGAAGTTTGAGTGTTGCTCCAACACATGAAAAGGCTTTCTTGAGGTGTTTATGACAATGATGTCCACCAGCTCCAGCAATTGTACTGAGTGTATTGTATTGCAATAGAGCTGTGCTGTTAACAATCAGCACACAGCCTTTACGCTGACAGATTATGCCTTACCTTATCACCATTGGCTCCAGTGGGTCCAGGGGGTCCACTGGGTCCAGGGAGACCCTAAAACCGAGGCAGAAAAGAGGCTTAGACATTTCTGTACTTCCAGGAAACTGAATTTTTTTAATAACAGAAATGAACTTACACGGGCACCATCTCTGCCAGCATTACCGTCAGGTCCTCTGTGTCCAGCCTCTCCCTACACAAGCGTGGGGAGAGCAGACTTTCACATCAATCTGGGCGTAGGTGTCAAATAAAACAGAAACAACACAACGTTCTTTGCTCTGTCTGGATGGTGGATTTTTGGCACATACCTTCTCTCCCTTGCCTCCTGGGGGTCCAGCAGCTCCACGCTCTCCGGGCATGCCACCTGGTCCAGAATGACCAGCAGCACCAGCAGGTCCAGCGGCACCGGGCTCTCCCTGGAGTGGGATAACACAAAATGTTAATGATCTCACTGTGATATCTATGTGAATGATATTGGATAATCACTGTACAACTACTGCTACTACTACTTCTTTATTTTTATAGACCAGATGACATGATAAACTTCGACAGGTTTTTGGAAAAGAGTTTTTGTACATATCTGATAGTTGTCTTAACACATAGATTGCTCCTCGGCCATCACTGTACCTTGCCACCATCTGTTCCAGGTGCTCCTGCAGGTCCACGGGGTCCAATTGGTCCCTGAGCTCCAGAAGCTCCAGCAGCACCAGGGTTACCACGCTCTCCCTGCAAAAGCACAGAGAGCGTTTACTACAAGGTGCTCAAACATGTCTGAGGTTCCTCATTAACGGGAATCAAAGTGGTGAAGGATCTTACACTTTTTACCACAAAGCTGTACATACCTTGCCACCAGCAGGTCCAGACACTCCCTGGTCTCCTGGGATACCCTATATTGACATTGATTGTGGGTTAGTGCTGTAAGTACACAACGCACCGTGATGTCAAACTCCCCGTGTTACTGTGTAACACTTACTCTGTCTCCAGGTTTGCCAGCCTCTCCAGCAGCTCCAGCGGGGCCAGGCAGACCCTGTGAACATGAGACCGCAACATTAAAGCCAAGAGCAAACATGACGCTATCCACCACAAGGTGCACATAAAATGTGTGCCTGATGTATGGAAAATGAATTTGTCAAGTATGATTGGAGTATCTATTTGTGCTGTGAATAATTTCCAACCTTCCCTCACTCAACAGTTCTCTGAAGTGCTGGTGTGCACAGTGTATATGGAAAAAAGATGATTGGTCCAAACCTGGAAGCCAGGAGCTCCAGCAGGTCCCTGCTCTCCCTTCTCACCAGTGTTACCCTGTCGGAAAGATAGGAGAGAACAGCCATTGTTACAACATAGTACAATCATGGTTATGGGAAAAATTACAAGCTCTATAAATATTCACTAATGCTACAAACTCCTCCAGACCACAGGGATACTTACAACAGGTCCGATAGGGCCAGTGGCTCCATTGTTGCCATCAGGTCCAGGGGCTCCCTACACACAGACATGGCGACCATGTTAAAACAACAGACAATGGAAGGTCTCCCCTACTCATCTTAAATGTATTTTTAAATTCTTTAATTAGTCTCTATGTGACAAAGGACTTACTCTCAGTCCACTGGGGCCAGTAACTCCCTTGTCTCCGGGCTTGCCAGCCTCACCCTGAAGGAAATAACAAATAAGAGGTTACAAAGAGGTTACAAAGGCCTTGACACTAGGTCCTGACCTCTGCTGAGCACCAACTTGTCTTTTTACTTACATCAGGTCCCTTGGGTCCTGGGAAGCCAATGTTTCCGGGCTGTCCTCTGGGTCCAGTTGGCCCAGGAGGACCAGTGCGGCCATCTTGTCCAGCGGGACCCTTGCAAGAGAAACCGAACGTACAGAATTTTAATTGTAGTCATTTGAGAATTCCAAGGTACAGCAATGGCAAGAGATGAATTATAAGCATTCTGCGTCAAATATGGTTTACTCACAGAAGGTCCCTCCTTTCCTGGGGGTCCAGAGCTTCCAGGGCTTCCTGGGAGACCCTGTAGGAAAAAAATGAATTACCATTATTTTGTACCATATTTTTACTCAAACTCAAATTTCAACGGCTGTCCTCCTGTTGTCATGTCTCCAGTTCATGATACTCACTCTGAGACCAGCGGGACCAGGCTCACCAGCACGGCCACCATCTCCAGGGGCTCCACGAGCTCCAGGAACGCCAGTGGCACCACGAGCACCAGGCATACCCTGCATGAGTAGACAAAGAGGTGGAAAAGAAATCAAGAGGAGGAGAAGGATCAGATGTATTATTCTTTCAATCAGCATTTTACTTACAAGTGGGCCAGTTCTTCCTTCAGTACCAGGCATGCCACGGCTGCCAGGGGAACCCTGTGAGAGACACACATGGGCGTTAGCAGGTGATCCAGAAGGGCTCCTGATGTGAATCCATGTGGTGGGGGTTACTTACACGTGCTCCACGCATGCCAACGGGTCCAGTGGCACCAACCTCACCAGTAGATCCTCTTTTGCCCTCCTCACCCTGAGGTCCGGGGGCTCCCTGAGGTCCAGAGTTACCCTGAGGAAGGCAGCAGAGATAGGCGTCATTAAATCGGTTCCCTTTATCATGTAGACTTGATGAAACACTGTAAACATTGACATGTTTAAAACTTACAGGCTCTCCCTTGGGGCCACCATCTCCCTTGACACCCTGAATACCAGGATCTCCCTAAAATGGATACAGATACAGATAAACAGCCAATGAACATAAAGACCAATACAGTTTGCTTGTATCTGTCAGTATGGTATGTAGTATGTACATATACATGCTTTCCACCATTTTTAGGTACTCACAGAAAGGCCTCTAGGACCAGCAGCACCCTGGGGGCCCTGGGGTCCAGGTCCTCCTCTTGGTCCGGGGAAACCAGGAGCTCCAGCAACTCCGGGGGCACCCTGAACAACATCCAAGACAGACAGGTGAGCATCAACACGGTTGATCTGTTTTACCATTGTCCACAGACTTGAATGAGTTTGTAATAAAATTGAACTTTACAAGATTTTCTGGTTATAGGAATACCACATGCAGTATTTGTTGTGTGTGCAGCTGGTAGGACAGACTTTTTTGACGTGTGTTACACTAAAGGAGCTTTCAGGAGAATGTGTATACTTACAGCAGCTCCCTTAGCTCCATTCAGACCGTTAGCACCAGGGTTACCCTACAAGAATAATTGACATCATTACACAACTGAGATTATTGACACAAGTAAGATTGTACTATTGAATGAAGCATGAGTATAAATATACAGAAGCTAACTGTGAAAGCCCCAAAATACAATGATGATGGAGATGTCTCAATTAAAAATAGCATTGTTGTAAGTAGAAAAACAAATACTATAACAGAATAGAGCAAGGACACAGTGGCACTATTTCAAAATGTATATGCACTCTAAAACAGGTGCTAATATTTTTCCTACTGATCTGTTAGAATCAAATACTTACAACAGGACCAACGGGGCCAACAGCACCATTGGGACCGGGCTCTCCTCTAGATCCCTGAGGTCCAGATGGACCAGTTGCTCCAGCAGGTCCAAGCTCTCCCTATCAAATACCAAACACAACCATAGTCAATAAAATACAGTTTTACTAACATGCTGCCACAGTGTTGTGTCTATTCATATAATAATGAAGATTCCTTGTACAAGAAGCCAAGGATGGAGACGGTACAGTCACATAAAACCTACCTTGGGTCCGGGACCACCGGGGAAACCTGGGGGACCAGCAGCACCAAGAGGTCCCTGTAAAGAAGAGCAGACAGGATGTCAGATTTTGCTCCAACTTCTGCTGAAAACACCAAGTATCTCTAACATGGGATCCGATCTAGTTCCAGTTACAACAACAAGAAAAATCCCACTTTGTCCTTCTTCATTCATCACTGCACGTGCACTGGACGTACGTTTTAAATATATTAGGATTTATAATTACCTTAATGTACAGAATTTCTGATCTAACAACCTGAAGGGGGTCTGATACTTACAGCAGCTCCAGCAGGTCCAGTATTGCCATCAGCACCACGAGCACCAGCAGCACCAGCAGGGCCAGCACGGCCTCTCTCACCAGGCTGACCACGAGGTCCCTGAAGGACACAGACACGTCTTGACTCTGATGTACTTAAGGAGTGTGATATATTTGTAGAGGTTTAGATATGGTAGCCAGATGTGTGGCCACTGCTGTTGTGTGAGAAACTTACAGCCAGTCCAGGACTTCCAGCAGCTCCATGTGCTCCATTCTCACCCTAGACGGGAAGAAGCAGATGTGGGATTAGGGTGAAATGTCTCAAACCTGTAGGTCAGTAAGTCAAATTCAACTGCAAGAATGTTCTTTGGTCAAATCCTAAAATCCACATAAGGGACTAGGAAGAAGCCCAGACAGGAAACATTTACTGACACAATCACGATGGAGGAACATGGCGTCTTTCTTACCTTGGCACCAGCGGAACCAGGCTCTCCCTTGCGTCCATCGAGACCAGTGTAACCCTAAAAGAAAACAATAATAGGTTACATTTTCACAGAGCACAAGGTACCACACGAAAGAATACATCATCAATGTTCTAGACACCCCATCACTGGATACACGATATCGACAATGAAGTAGTACCAACGGTAAGTTTAGTTTGTATCTGTAAAAATGTCACATCTACAGGGGACTTTTTTCACTAAAGATCCTCGGTGGATGTTAGGAAAAGATTCAGAATGATGAATGTAGCAATAAACCTAAAACCGACCCTAAACACTAACCTAAACCTGACCCAGGTGAAAAGACGTAACACTCACTCTGTGTCCCTTCATTCCAGGAAGTCCAGGGGTTCCGGGGAATCCACGAGCACCCTGCAATTTAACAACAACAACAACAAGATGATTACTAAGATGTCCTCCCATTTCTGTTTGTGGACATTCAAGTGTTAAATGTTCAGGTGAGAACGTCTTACCTGAGGGCCGGGGGCACCTCTGTCTCCAGGCTTGCCATGTCTGCCATTGTTACCCTGTAAGTGAAGGAGGTCGTTTTTAAAACGAGACACGGAACCTACAGGGAACTTGTTTCGTTCCCACAAACTGGACATGTAAAACACAAAGGTAAACATACGTCCTCTCCAGATTTGCCAGCAGGTCCAGGGGGACCACGAGGACCAACGGGGCCCTACGAAAGAAAACCAGAGTATGAAAGTCTGCAAACACAAATCTCACCAATACTTCTGAATATTTTGTAGGAGGATCTTACACTCTGTCCAGGCTCTCCAGGCTCACCAGGGTGTCCGGTGTGTCCCTGACTTCCCTTTTGAACGACAAGAGAACCAAAGGTTGGTTATGATAAGACGGTTTGTGGCCGACTGACCTGAGAATTACATCACTGTACAAAAGTGACTTACAGGGGGTCCAGGAGGTCCGGGGGGTCCTCTAGGGCCCATCATTCCCTGAGAAGAGGAGCAAAGTTAAAAAGGATCTCCATTGCAGTGAGTAAGTCTCAAGAAAGATGTTCAGTGCTGTGAGTTGTTCAGGCAGTCTGCTGACGGTTCCTGCATGTAAGTGTGTAAGACAGACAGACAGGGGCCCTCACCATGGGTCCGGGGCCGGGATCAGGAGCCTTGACACCATCATACTGAGCAGCAAAGTTCTGTTGAACAGAGAAAATGAACCACGTTACAATATTTGATTTGACTCAAATACACATTAAAACCATGAAGCCAAAACATTTGAAGGCATCATGAGTTGTGTTTGTGGACGAAGGGGAGAAAAGCATTTGTCTGGTAACAGACCGGTAACAGACTGGTAACAGACCGGTAACAGACCGGTAACAGACCGGTAACAGACCGGTAACAGACCGGTAACAGCGATTCATGTACGTGAGGCTGGATTGTTTATCATCCATTTGTTATGCTTTTAAATAAAGATCATGATGTCAAATTGTCAGAGGAGAAAAGGTCAGAGGTCACTATGTTGCATAAGGAAGGGGTG
>CAAKHB010007281.1:480635-499126 GCA_901007665.1 Aeoliscus strigatus
CCCCCCCCCCCCGGTCCTGTTATTACTTTCAGCTGTTTGCCTGACGTCATTGTTTTACTGCTCATTCCACTAAAAGCTCTGATAAAGACGTATAAAATGCGAACTTAGCGGCTGTTGATGGGAACAGAGCTCAAACAATGTTCAGATAGACTGAGGAGTTCACTCATTCATCTCCTCCCACGTGCTCCTGTTACAAGTCATGATTGTGCTGGAGCTGATCCCAACTTCACACAGAAATATCCCTGGCCAGGAATGGATCCAAGCACCTTCTTGCTCTGAGGCGACAGTGCTAACCTCTGCACACACTGCACAGTGTCACCGGACCAGATGGGGGACTGGCTAACTGCAGGAGGAAATGTGTTCTTCTACTGTACACACTATTTTATTATTTTTCTGATTGTATTCCACAGAATGATCTATAGATAAATCAAAAACATTTAAAAACCGTTAATGACGTTATCTTGAGTGGGATGTATTATCAAGGGAACTGTTGCGTTGTTCAGGACCATGTCGAGAACACTTCGAGGGAGTGTGGAAGTGGAGGGAGGGTTTCTATGGTTTGTGGCATTGAAGTGGTGGCGCGCACAGTGGAAAATATCCTCAGTGCTGCTTGTGATGTTGAAGTTCCACCTGTGTCTCAGTCTGTCCGTCAGCTGCGATTTTCCCAAAAGGTGCGGGAGGGGTGCAGCAAAAAAAATTATATGATTTATGATGGTATGATTTATAGTCACATTTGTGCAGAGTGGATGTTTTACATATGCCAACAGACATTTGTCAGAGCGACGCCGACACACATATTGTTACTGGAGGCAGTGCAGACTAATATGGATGGGGGTCCCAGCGCGATGTGCTGCTTTTCACACCGATGCATTCAAATCCGGCTCATGTTCTGCTTATTCGTGCTTTCTGTTCTGCTCTCTGTCTTTGTTCCTCCTTGGTTTCGTGGTGAACGACTCCTCCAAAGTGGCTTTACACTCTATTATAAGTTATTTTTCTGGGGGAATTGGCGTGAAATGATATGAAATGACCTGTGTCCACTGTCTGACTGGAAATTGCTAAAGTAATTGGTTTTGTCTTCAAAAGGCACTTGCCTTCCTTCATCTTTATGTATCACTTGCAGCAGGCAGCCGGTGCTTCCTGCCACTCCGCTGTCAGGTGAGCGAATGACTTATTAAGTCTGGTAAACATGTCCCTCCTCTCTCAGATAGAGGGGGATTTTAGAAATGATGGATAACAAAGGAGATTAAAAATAAACAACCCGCTGAGGGGAGGAATAGAAAATTCACTGCATGCCTGAGAATGTTTGTTTCATTTATGGAAATCCTTCATGGCCTATTTGGTTCCTCTTGACTGAAAATACGCTCCCTATTCATTTCTTGCTGAGCCAGCAACCATTATTAAATATTCTTGGATATCTGTGAATTCCAGGCAGTAATCTGAGACGTGGATTGCAGCCACTGTGTCCGTCAGAGAATCGGCTGTCGCAGGTAGAGCGTCCGACTCGTGGCAGAGCAGCTGAAAACAGCCCGACACAACCGCTTTGGTGGTGATGGCGGGGAAATGAATTATGCACACACTGCACATCAGTTATTCCCCCTGTCCCTCCAACCTGTTGTACTGAAGACTTTCCAGGCGCTGAACAGTAAACACTGAGAGGACACAATCTTGAGATGCAGGATTATCACCAGTCGGGGGTCCTTGCATGTCAGCGGCTGCTGTCAGGATGGAAGCACGTCTGCCAGGAGCATCACAGCCGAGCACTGCAAACTTCCTTTCACTTGTCAAATGAAACTATTTCTCAGCCCTGACATCTGTGTTGGCTGTCCATCTTGTCTGGAAATTGAATCTCAGATCCTCCGTGTTTTTTTTTGTCCCCCGTAGAAATGAAAGGCACACGTAGAATCCACAAACCAGCAGCGCCATCGAGTGCATTTCTTGCCCTGCGGTGCAGCAAATTGTACTATTGTACTATTGTATTGAAAAATATCCTTCACGTTTGTTTGGCGCTCAGCCACAACATTGTTCATGAAGATGGACAGTGAACGTTGTTCCCAGCTGTTCATGTATTTCATATTTCTGTTCGTCCAAATGCTTTGCGATGGGTTAGCTGATGCTAACGAATTTCGCCAACAAAAGGTTTCCCTGTTTCACCACGCAAAGAAACACCCCACACGATCACATGGCAGTTATCACCATGGCAACAATCAAAACACTTGATGATGACCCGAGCTGAGGTGTTATTCGGTGTTTCCCCAACCATCATTTAAGGGGGTTCTTCCCCGGAGCACCACAGGCTTTTAAGAAACTTTGCTCATTTGTAACATAATATTTAATTTATCAAACATTGAACACCACGTATTCATTTCATGTTCAATCTTTATTAAAAAGTTTTGTTTTTTCAGTGGAAATAGACGGTAAGGTCCGTTTTAAAAATAAGAATCCACTTATCTTCAGACTTATAGCTATCATGAGTATGACAATGGTTTTGCAATTTTTCCTTATATTTGTGCAGGTGAGAACCCCCCCCACCACCACCACACACACACACACACACACACACACACACACACACACACACACACACACACACCAGCTATCTGCTTCTTCCTGTCGCACAGACAAATCCGACTGGTCTTGTTTTCACACCTTCATGTTCAGTAGTCCTTCATTCTGTTTGTACGGGTCGCGGTCGCGGTCGTACTGGAGCCGACGCCAGCTGTCAACGTGGGTGAACGTCAGGGTCCCACCTGGACCAGTCAGCAGCTCATCAGGGCCACGTGAAGGACAGACAACCATTCACACTCACATTCACACCTACAGGACAAGCTACAGTGACCAATTAACCTCAGCATGCAGTTGTAGGTGGGAGGAAGCTGGAGTACCTGGAGGGAACCCACACATGTGACTTCCCCCAGCAACCATTTGCATTCATGTTTTCACATTGAACTGTAGCTGTGAAGGTAAAAACACCTTGGACGTATGACTCCATTACTCCTACTTTCTTTGTTTTCTTCTCCCCCTTTTCGCTGCCCTCTTCATCACCTCTCTTCTTCCTTCTGTATTTTTCTTTTCCTGCTCCTCCCTTTCTTTGTCTTTCTGTTTCTCCTCCTCTGCCTTAACCTCCACCTTGTCCTGGATGTACCTTTTCAGATTACTATCCAAATGCTTCCTTTCATCTTTAAGGAAATCAAACCACGTCAGTTGCTTGTCTCCCACCCTTCTTCTCTTTTTCTCCTTTTTATTCTCCTCCTTTTCCTTATTTTTTTGTTCTGGCTTCCCCTCTCTTTCTTTTTCTTTCTTCTGGGTCTCAACCTGTATAGTGTGGATGTCAAACTCTTGGGTCTGGAGCTGCTCCTCCAGATGCTTCACCTGCCCAGAGAAGGTAACGTTCTCCTTCTCATCTCCTTTTTCTTTATTTTTCTTTTTCTCCAGTTGTGGAGAAGAAGAACTGGAGAACCTGTTCTGGTTCTCAACCTGGAGAGTCTGGATGTTGGACTCTCGGGTCTGGAGCTGCTTCTCCCTCTGCTGCACCTGCTGGCAGAAGGTCATGTGAACCAGCTTCTGGCTGCTCTCTAGCTGCCGGATCTTCTTGGAGAAAGACTCCTGAAGCAGCTGCAGGTGGTTCTCCAGCTGCTGGATCTCAGTCTCATACATTTTATAGGCCGTCATCAGGTTCTCAGTCTGCTCTTCGTGAGTGAGGTCTAGGTTGGTGGAGCAATGCTCCTGAGGTTGGTTATTGGTGTCTTGCACAAAGTGCTGAGGGTTGTTTCTCCTGTCCATGGCTTGAGCACAGTACAAAGAAGAAAGAAATGTGGACTCACTGGTTTGTAACTAACTGGTTGGTATGTAGTTCTGTTGGTTGTTGAACACGAGTGTCGCCGGTTGTAGATGGATGACAAAGGGCTTTCGTCTTTGTGTCCGTAATTGTGTCTGCTGTCGTCTGCTCAGAGGATAGTGACTGACTAACTGACGGAATCCTTGGGCTTTAATACTGTGCGTTTCCATGGCGATGGCCTTGATGTGAGGTCACAAAGAGACGTGAGTCTAAAACGACAAGTTACAGGTGTAACTGAGGTTCTATGAGTCCTGGATGGGACGACATAGAATCCAGCTGGGACATTTACTTTGTGGTGGTAAATGGGAACGTGTGTTTGTTTGTTGCCCATTAGGAGCCTAATGAGGAGGTCAAAGGTCAAACGCCTATTGTCGGCTGCAGGCTAAAGGTGGCATGAACTGAAAACTCAGTGGTGAAAAGCAACTGGATGTTACTTGTGATCAAACTTTTCCTGCAGCATTAGCGGACAATATTTTTTACAAACACAAATCAGTTTAATGGTTTTCAGTAAATCTTCACTGACAGCAACTTAAATCAGAAGTTTAACCTAAACGTTTGATCATGGAGGCCGACACCCACGAAAAGATTTTTAAAGACTTCACTGACAACAAATACTGACAGATTGAAACTCTTTCTTCTTATAATACGTTGAAGCACTTTGTGCATATTTTTGTATGAAAAGCGCTATATATATATAAATAGTGATGATGAACGTGTGTAACGAGATGAGTCTCCTCTCTGAATACTCCAGATCTCACACATGAGAAAGCAAAGCAAAGCAATTTCATTCTGACGTGGCGATATTTCTAACCAGGGCGTGTCATGGCTTTCTACATTATAACACAAACAACACCACGACAAATGATTGGACTGTGGATCCCATTTGTTCTCAGCTGGAGAAAACGCGCGTGCAGGCGGATTTCAACACGTGCTGTGACGTTCACATCGCTAATGTGATGTCATCAGATGGGTGCGGGATGGAGGCTCCGATGCCAAACGTCAGCTGTGGGTGTTGAATTAACTCGTTGACAGAGTGGGGAGACACACAGCTGTTGGCGATGGCGACAGGAGTGATGCGTCTCCGTTCACCGCTGCGTAAACCAGGGCAATGCAAATGACTCTGTTCCACCCGGGAATATAATTCATACAATCAGTTAATGGTGTTGAATACGCTATTTATATCTAAAGGGGGCCACTCTGCCTAGCACAGGCCTCCAGGATGGGTGAGGTATTTTTTTTTCAGATTTAATGACTTCTTTCATCCCTCCGCCCATGATTATGTTTTAGTTTTGTTTGTTGTTTATTTGTCATCCTGCAAAAAAACCAAAACCAAAAACAGCTTCATCTTTTAGGCTGCAGAGAGATTCCCTGGGCTGGAGTTTACACAGATAGAAAGAAATCTAACTGCCAAAATAATGAGAAATATGTTGTTTTAATGAGGATCTGAAACACAATCGCTGGTGGACCGATTTGCTGTGGATGGATTTACGCATCGAACGTGACACCTGAGCGATCTTTGGCAGATCGATGCCCAACTGTAGATCAGTTAAAAATATCTAGATCATGTTGAATTATTCCATACGGTCTCCGTAGCCACCACATTTCAAACCAACCTGACATCCATGGTCCCGACGAAAGAACATTTCTGTGATTTTAAAAAAGCCTGGAAGCCGCTTCATGCCGACAGGAGACAATAAGACATGTTTGTCTTTCACAGTCGTCATGAACGAACTGTGAGAGTTCATAGGTCACTGGGGAGCCGGGATAAGAGGCTGTCAATCATGAGATGCTTGTGGTGTTGTACGTAGATGTGGAGGAGAACGTGTGTGGATTTGCTCCTGTGTGTCCTGGAAAGTACAGGCTGTCTGTTAAGTTAACGAAGGTGCCAGCACGAACCTTCCCTCGCTTTGTCTCGTGAATACGTAGGGGTCAGTGCTGGTCAATGATATGTCTAACCGGACACGAAAATACAAAGAATCACTGTCCCAAAGTTTACATTTGCTAAAAATCAACGTCCACGACAATAATACTATTATCTGCCCTGTTCCTGGGCCACAGAGCAGCAGCTCTTCCACTTTTGTAGGACTGGTCGCAGGCTTTACAGCCGGATGATTGTCACAAACCATTTGCCTGATGAATGATTGCAAGAAACACTGCAAATAAATCTAATATCGCAAGTTAGACAGGATTCTGTTGGCAATACCACCCACTCTCACATCTTGAGACTGTCAACCTAAACCAAAGGCTATTTTCTCAGCGCAGGAATTGCACTTCAAGGTCTGCCAAGGTTGACAGCAAAGATGTTGCCAATGCAATAGTCCTTTCTAGCACTTCTTTCAATCTTGACAATGTGTTTAACCCTGTGATCTTTAATTTCAGCATTGCATTTAATTTGTCACACTGTGCAAACTTTGAGAAAAGCTCCCTAAAGCAGTGTGTGATGTGCGCAGATCTGGACCTTGATTATAAGTGACAATGACATCAAGCTGAGTAATGAAATGGACGGAGGAGGCAAAAGGGGAAGGAAGACTGACTGCTGAGTGGATGCTGAGAGGATTCATTTTAATATAGAGGTTGACAGCAACAATTCTTCAAACATAAAGAAAAAAATAGGTCACATATGACAACCTTGCAAATGCAGATCATTAATTCATTACTGTGATGTCGTTGGTGCACTGGCTGCTGTGTCTAAATGCATAATTAATCAGCGGCACTGGAGGAAATATCAACTAATGAGAGACAAACCATAACAATATTGAACTCAAATAGAAAGGTAAACATGATGACAACCACAAAAATCGTACATTTATTTTACTCCTGTGTCCGAGAAACTTTGGTTGCCACGATAACGGCTTTACATCATCGTTTTGTTTTCAGCAGAAAAAGGGTGTAAAGTAGCGTGACAGGACTACACTGTCGGGGGAGATTGCTTTTCACACTGCTGCTAAAATATGCATCAAACGCACATTCTCCAGCCCATCGACAATTGATATTAAATACATATCCAACACAATGAAAAAAGTATTGATTTTAGCTGTCAGTCAGTTCAATGTAATTCTGGGGAAAATCAGTCTGGCTTGGAATTGCTTTACTCCACTGTACAGACTTTATAGATCGGCTGGCTGATGTTAGAAAACATTTCAATCTGGTCAGAGAAATGATATCTGGCAGCATTTGTCTTGTATGTCAAATGGTAATATTAAGGCAATAAATATGTCCTGTCTTGCTGCATACGGTATTCTGGTTATAGCTTAACACACTAGTCCCCTGGAGACCAGAGAGATTCAGTACAACTCTGACACCTCTGAATAAGCCTTAAACCTGCTGAGGGTTTGAAAGATGGTCGAGAAAGACCCTCAATCCATCTTACTCAGAGACATTTCCGTTTAATGTGAACCATTTCACCCAGTTTGAGGCCGGAAGAAAAATACAGACTGAAGATATTCGGAGATATTTTTGTGAACAACCGAGATGGCTGCCATTCATTCATAGTGTTGTCAAAGCAGTTAAAAGAACTAGATGACATAGTTTCTCAAATGCTGGGATCAGTTTTGCACAGAAGCATTTACTTGACAAATAAAAAAGAAAATCTTTATTATTCATTTTTTTCTTTTTTGTGTTTTTTTTCAGTTTGTCATGGTAATTTTTTCTGCTTTTTTTGTGTGTTTTTTTCAGTTTTTCGGGGTATTTTTTCCGCATTTCCGCAGGCATCATCTTAGGTGTCCAAACAGAAACATCGCAAAGGCCAGCAGATATGAATGAGTGATTTGTCAGAACAACCTCCTTAAGTCTTAATGTGCCTGTGTAAAGGAGTGATGTTGCTCTTTACTTAAAAGAAATACTCAGTAAAAGAGATACAAATATACCACAAAACCAGAAAAATATTATTTAATAAAAGAGAATTTTTGTTTATTTGTCAAGTAAATGCAGTACACTTGCGTAGTTTTGCAAACCTTTGACAAATTCAGATTTGACCCAGTAAAAAACACTGACCCGACACTTGAATTAACTGACAATAAATTGAACGATTTTACTGAAGCACAGCAAATATCCACTTGATATAAAATACTCAGTTTCCGTTTTCATTGCAACTGTGAAGCTCTTTAATGTGATTAAATAGATTTGCAGGTTGGAGTTTCTTGTGAAGGTCTAATGGTACGTGACCCTGAACAAGAAGTACGCGGGAGATAATGAACAAAACTTGTTTTTTAGTTGTGCGTAGTAGCTGTGCGTGTTTGACACACAGATACTGTGCAGGTAAAATTATGCGTGAGTGGAGGAAGTGGAAATGACTTAAGACAAGAGCATGTGTGCCATTGACCATCCCGCGGGGGCGTTCAGGGTCAAGTGAAAATAATCATTGACTGATACATCCATAAAACACGATGTAATTGTGTTCACATGAAAATGCCTCGAGTTAATTTCCCCTGATTTTCTGCGGGGCTTTGTCTGCATCATATGCTCAGTTTTTCCTCCCCAATGTCATTATTATTCTGACGGCAAAGAAACAGATCAACTCGCAAGGCAACAGAAATTTGTATTTGTGCCACTTTTAGTCATTGTTACTGCTCCAGCAGCCGATCGACTCTGGATCTGGAAGGGTGTTGGTGTGAGAACCTGGACCCCAACACACAGATCCGATTCAAATCTCCAAAAATAACATACATCCACTTTTTTGTCTTTTTGACGACTGCCTAGTGATTTGTTTGACGCCCTGGTGCCAGGAATAATGCAGCAGCACCAGGGTGACACTGTCCAGTTTTGGACGTGTGGGTGGAGAGGGGGAGAGAAGTTTCAGCTCTCTACTCCTACATTACTTATACAAGTTTTAACATAGAAGCGCTTTTGAACTAGAATCCAACATTGGATTAAATGACTTTGTGTGGTGTGAAAAGGGACTGCTCACAACGAAAAATCCACAGAGAGTTATTCCCACACTCCGCAGTTTCCGTCTGCTCCCTGTTTAGTTCCCTTCCCCTGCTTAGTTCACCCTCACAGCTCTCATGATATGGTGTACTGGGACATTTCAAAGAAGTAACGTGAGCCAAATCCAGAAATTTTGAAGAAAAGTTGAGGGGAAATTATACAATAATACATTTTTGCAGCGAAATAGATTCTCTGTCAGTGTTATTTCTAAACAAACTCTGAATACACAAGTCTTCAGGTTAATTTGATAAGTAAATCACTGCTAATTCAAGCTTTCTCTCATCGTTACACCAACGATCATATTTCAAAGCTGTCTTGAGCCTTGGTGTAAATTCTCTATTGAGTCAGTGTGGGAGGATGAATAACACCACACCAGTGTATCATGGCGAAATTAAAAGAATTGGAAGCTTTTTCTGTGCTGACTTGTCCTATTCTGAGAATGAGGTGGAAGGTGCCGAAAAGGCATTTCCCCCTCAAACATTTACTGTCAGAGACAATTGTGCTCCCTTAGTTGCTCCCCAGGAAGAAAATACACCTCATATTAAAAACAACCGACATCAGTATGGCAACTGGGAAACAAAAGGTTGGCAAAATGTCGTGATTCGACAGGTCGGCTGCAGCCTTCGTCTCCACACTCCTTTGTCAGACGCTGTAGCATCACCTACAGTATATTACTGGAGATGACACATATTTAATTCAGAGGAGCCATGTAAGTGTCAGCAGAGTGTAAACGCCTTTGAATGTTAATGGTGTAGAAACTACCGATGCTTTTAAGACCCGTCCCCCGGTCTCAGGCGTTCTGGATGCACTCGCTCCCAGTGCGGTTCTCCCAAGTGTATGTGTCAAAAACACTTTGAAGTTCTTACGGATCTGGCAAATGAGGCGCTTAGTACCTCTGCAACACGGCTGCACTGCAAGCTGGGGAAGGAACACGTGCTGGGAAAAAGACAAAAGAAGAAAGACAAGTCAATTCATGTCGTATTCTCATGTGCCACGTTCTGTCTTCTGTCCAACAGCTGGATAAGACTTCACGAGACGTTTGTGATATAAGGAAGCAGCATGACAGTTTGACATCAACACACACTTGGTGAATGTATATTTCACACTGAGGCTATCACAGCATTATTTTAAACAAAAATATCTAAACGATGGTTTGCTCCCAATGCTCCTTTAGATGTGATGTTCTCCCTGCTGGCACCACTAGATGCTAATGGTGATGACAGTCTGCTGCTCCAGTAGTCATTTACTGTGGCAGTGCATGGTACCCAGAGGGTGGATCTTAATGTTTGCTAACTTTCAAGCTTTGCACGATATGTGACATCAGTCTGCTGTGACTTTATCATTTAACTCATACCAAGCGAGGCTGCATTGTTAGTGGAGCAAAGACATAAAGGTTTTTCATGGATAAAACCTTCAACACTTATGCGAGTGGTTGCAAGAGTTTGCTGTCGATGGTGTCAGAGGTCGATCATTTGCTTCTAACATTTACCGACCAGAAGTATGGACGTGATGCGGGTGTGGGTGTGAGTTTGAATGTCAGGTCGTCGGTGTGAAGACATGTTGACAGATTTTTGCCTCGGAAACTGGTACACATGGTCTTAGTTTCAAAGCAGTGTGATAAAAAGTAGCCGTATTCGTAGAGTGTGTGATTACAACACGAAGCCTGCAGACGCTGCTGCCGGTATTCAAGTTTTCTCAAGGACAAACCTTGAGCAGACGCTACTTTTCACATTTCACGTTCAAATAAAACTAATTCCACCTACACTAAACAAATCGATTTGAGTGTCCTGAAATGCCAGGAACCCAGCTGGTGCCCAGGCTGCATGTTCACCCTCCTTCACCCTGGGTGCTCTTGATTCTTTTGAAGACTTTTCCATAAACAAGGCGAGTGCACAGATTCTGACACCCTCCTTAGAGGCCATGCTTCTCATCTTCCCTTCTCTCCTCTGAAGCTGGCCAACTTTTTTCATTCCCACTGAAAAGTCAACACTTACCACTTTTGATTATATCCCCAGACCTCTGTGTCCTCCTCTTCAAGCCTGCCCAATCAATCTGCATGTCTTGCATACCCACACGTGGCCCCTGCAAGCATGATATAATTGCGCAGAGATTTTAAATAACGGCATCTCCCTGTGGAGGTTTTCTCCTGGCAACGGCGAATTGATAATCTGCTCTGTAAAATACTCCTGAGGTCTTCTCTCTCATGTGGAGATGCTGTTGAATTGGTGGAGGCACAATCAGGGCCACAACACTCAATTCTCCACATCTTACACTGTCTAATCCTCACTGCCTGCGGAGCCACGCAGACACAAAGCAGCTCAATTAATTACACGTCAGCGGCTTTAATGTATTTGGTAAAATAGTCACACAAATGTCACCAAGTTCTGCTGGATAATTTGACAGCGTCATTTGCAGATCACTGATGTAATGTTGCATTGTCATGACAACAAAGGTTATGTCACTCGGCTAATTTCTGTGAAGGTTCCCGGGTGTGGATTAACCTCCACAGAGGAAATTTGATCATATCAGCTTGCAGAGTACCCATTTCATTTAACAGACCAGGACAGGACAAACAAAGAGAGACACTTCACATGAAGCACAGTTTGAACATGGTGGAGATTCCGTGGGAGGGTGCTTAGGAAGTTTCCCCTCCAGGGAGTCGCCCAGTAAAACTGATAATCCTTTAGCATCGTGAAATAAAATACTGCAGTTCTCTGACTGACCTTGGCTGTATGTGAGAAGAATGCGGCGAGAGGGATGGATGCCTGGGAGATATTGCAAATTCATGCACAAATACCGCAGATAGACAGACAGGCGGGCAGATGGATACATAGACAGATTAATCTAACTTTCTGCGTAGGGAACAGCACATTTTAAGGAGAATCTTAAATGTAAGAAGAACCCAGCGGTTACCAGCTTTACTTCATTGTACACTTGGATTTATTATGACCACAGCAGAGTTCCTGTGAACACTTAAAGCCGTGAGGCAGATTCTCAGCCGCAAACAAGAGATTGCCAAACCGTGCCCCTTTTATTTTTCCCAGAGCCTCCTCTCTCTGATCCTCAGTCTCTCTCTTCAACACAGCTGAGAGGAAACAAAACCATCAGCTGTGTGTAATAATTTACCCTGCATGCTTCAGACGTCACCTGCTCTTACACACCTGATTCAGTTCAGCGGCTGGTTATCAGGCTTCTGCCCAGATTTCAAAGCAGACTGACATCTAAAGCCCCATTCGGACAGGATTGGTTTTACCAGGGTACGTGGGTAAGGTAATAATTACCTGATGCTGAATGTGCCACGTCAGTGATCATTACTGCACACTGTCAGTAAAGATTACCACAACTTTCACCTGGTGTAAATACCTCAGGTAATACTAATCCCAAATAGACCTGCAGTATGTATATATTTTGTCATATCCTGTTAAAAAGTATTCTTTTTTTTTTTCCTGGAATTTCAAGCATTGAGGATCTTGAAAAAGCTCTAAGTTCCCATGTGAATGCTGAGATAAGGTCAACGTGGGTCAAAGAAGGTCGCAGGCGCTTGTCCAAGGCACGGGACTTCTGATTGCTTTAGGTAAGTTAAGTAAGTACATCGAGTACTTTACAGCGAGTATCACATATCACGATAGAAACCACATCTCATCTCACATCTCACGTGTCTCATCTCACATCTCACGTGTTTTGCCTGGAGGGAGTGCGGTACGCACTCGACCACTCCCACTATTTCTTATCCTGTGTGAATTGACCATTTATTTTACGTTCGTCCTGTGGTAAATTGACATCACCAATCCTGCCATCACCATCTGAAAAGGGCGGGGGGCAGGGGGGGCCCTGAGGACCCGCCCTGGGGACCACTGTCCTCATGAAATCATAGATAAAACATTATTTCTGATAATAACCATTTGAATGTAAGCGGTGTTAATATATATCTTTACAATTATGTTGCACACAGTACACGGACATCACTGCAGTACCAATATGTGGCAATTCAGAAATACCCATGAGCCTTGGAACGGTTTGGTCCACGTTATGGACCTGAGAAAATAGTAGGATCCTCTAATCTATGGCGGCAAAAATAAAGCAATAAAATCCTGACTAGGAGCTGCTCTGCCTCTCCAACACACAGCGTAAATCACGACGGATGTGTGCAATAAAAAAATAAAACTATCTTTTGAGGCTACAAATCCGGACGAGGCTTGAGCCCACAAAAATCTATCTTCCATTCATTGTTAATTGAACATCTCCAGGCTAGCATTTGGAAAGAATTGTTAATGCTCACAGTATTGATTGGCCCGTACAGGGCCTCCAGAGGAACATCAGCAGTGCTGCAGAAAGTGCACAAATCCAATTTTACCCCTTTTTTGTAATTACAATTTGACATTATCCCCTAAATTAAAATTTCATGACCTGGGGACAATGACATGCCACTGAAAAATAAATCAGGGGAAACTGTCAACTGATGAATTAACCAGTTCATCTTAGTTCCTAAAAAAAAAATTTGGAAGAGTACCCTTCAAAGGAACTTTTCTCCACATTCATAGAGCCGTGATTGGCACTTCACTAAACCCCATAAGGCACTAAGGGATTTCTCCATGAGCTGAAGAGGAAAACTCAGTGTTTAGAGTTTGTTGGGTGGAGTTTTTCTTTTGGGTTTGGGAAAGTGTAACGGAGACTTAAGTGTGTTTATCTTCCTCTAAAGTAAACCACAGCAATTAGCAGCCAAACTGTCAACAACCAGCTTGACTGAGATGGAATAAGTGTGACCGTAATGGGGGTGCTCCATCAGATGGAGGAACGGGAGGCAGAGACAGCTCCCTCCACTTAAAAGATGCTGCACCTCATGTGTATTCATGAGGTGCACCCACATCTCACAGACATGCAGTGCATCTCACCCACCACTTGAACAAATTGAGACACTATTGGTTTGTTTTGTTTTGGGGGCGGGTCTAATTGGGAAAAGTAAAGTGCGACAGTTGCAGCATATCCACCCCATCACTACATTTGTGTCAAAACCAAGAGGAATCCCGATTGTGTCGAACATCACTTTGCATCGAGTCGCATTTCCATCATTTCCGTGGTGCCGTGTTTTCATTTATCCATGCTTTCTGCACCTCCTCACACACTGTCACACATCACCTACCTGGCATGTAACGATGTGTAAATGGCCATTATCAGTTGTCGTCTGGAGCTGGAGTGTAGAAAATGTGCCTCACAGAGGTTTGGTCTACCGCCCTAAATTACACATCTGTGGATCAGCCGCATCTGTGTGTGAGTGTGTGTGTGTGTGTGTGTGTGTGTCAGAGATGGCTGAGCTCCTGTCAGGTGACTTAAAACAAAGGATGTGCTACACACGTTTGTCCACTGTCCATTATACTAAAAAAATAAAAAAAAAACACTCTATCCATCCAAATCACATTTTGTTCTCCCATGGCTGCCACAGACAGGAGGTGGTTGGAGACGCTGAAACAATCATCTGAATGAAAGTTTTAGGTTCGTTACAAATGCCTGGTGTGTGAAATGAACAACAATGTATGTATTCCAGTCTACCTATAGAGTTATTAATTGGTACTGTGGCTGGCTACTGTGGGGTTGGTCGATCTGACCAAGTAGGACCAGGGGTCCGTTGTGTTTGAGGGAACTTGAGCTTTGGTGCTTTGACCCTGATTAGATCCACTGCAGTTAATTTACCAAGCAACTCGATAATCCTCTAATCCTCTGCTGTGGTCGCATGTAGGGAAACACTGATCCTGTAAGCACATTTAGAAGGCAAGTATACTAATAAAGGCATTTTATGGATCAAACATTGACTCGAAACATTTTCTGTAAAACCTTTATTTGGGAATTAACTTTTTCCCCCATTAAAAAGTCATCAGTTCCTAGTCTAATAAATCTTATAAATAATATAAAATCACTGCACTCCATTATATTAACGTAGCTCATACATCGTGGTTAAATCTTTATTACAGGAGGAGCTCATTGTTCATTCCTACAGCAATAAACTGGAGGCGAACAGGCGTGCCAGTGTGTGTGTGTGTGTGTGTGTGTGGATGCTGAGGGGCGTAACACTGCGTGTGCCCCTCATGGTCAGCGCTCAGGAATTAAAATGCATTCCTCTCTCTGCCTGGAGGCGAGCGCCGGTGCGCAGGGATCCGTCCTCTTCCTCCTCCTCCATCGCGGAGCGCGCACGGATGTGTTCGTTCCAGGAGCGCAGACCTGCTCCCGCTGTTCGGAGGAGCGATGTGAGCTTCCCACCCTGGAGCTTATTTCTCCTCTTTCATGTCCAACCTTTTTTTTTTTTACCACACACATCTTGGCGGCCGGTTTCCTCGCTCGACTCTCCGCGGAGCTGCTGCGGAAAATAACGGGACTCCAAGTGAGTATCGACGCATGCTTGTGAAGGAACCAGAGTTCCCTAATAATAGATTTTAATCCCAGAGCCTTGAAGAAGGGTTTAGAGTATTAAAGCCCCTCTGACCAGGTGTTGCTGTAACTTTCTCCTGTAAAAAAAAAAAAAGTGCTGCCTCTACTGCTCAGCTTGTTAAATGAGGTTTATTTCAGCCATGCAGGGATGTTGAAGAGGTATTTGGGGTGTGAAAATGTCATCAAAAATCATGATGTAGAGCTAAACTCTTCTTTGTAGAGGTTTAATTGTTGGCTTCATATTTCCATGGGTTTTTTTTTCTTGGGGGTGGGTGTGGGTGTATGTGTGTGTGTGTGGGGGGTGCTCTGTTCCACTGGCTGTCTTCCATGAGACTTCAGCCATGTGCTATGGAAGCTTTAGCAACTGTTGAATAGAGGCAGAGAAAAAAAAGGAGACTGTCTGGAAGCAGCATCACCTCTCAAATGATTATGTTTCAATGTCATCACTATGTGCGGTGTGTGTGTGTGTCCAGGTTTATGAGTTTTGAAATGACCCCCACCCCCCCATCCCTTCCATCGCCCACAGTTTGCACAAAATGAAACCTCATTTACTAATGAAGGTTGTTTGCGGTATAATGGTTCATTTTGCAAACGTCTCGTCACCATTCTAAATAATAAGGATGTGGATTTCATTAGCTTGTCGTCCTCTTGGCTCCAGTCAGACTGGCATGACCTTGAGAGACGGAGCTGGAAAGGAGGGTGGCAAAGGGTGCTCTGCTGCGATCCATATCAAGGAAGCCAATTACATGTAGAAATGGTACCTGCCTTAAACAGTTGCACACAGAGGAGAGACACGTCCGTCAATGTGAGAATTTGCACTTTTGCCACACGGTTAATTTAAAAATATCTGGTGTGATTCTTCTGAATAGAAAATAGAAAAAAAAAAACAAAGCACGAGCACGCAGACAAAGCGGCAAGTCACTGTGAATCAGAGCTGCTCTCACCAGCTGCCAGCCAGATGAAGACACGCTGCGAGGAAAAGTCGGATGAAACCGCACTCACAGAATCATGCGAGAGCGCCTGACACCTATGGCGTTCTATAAGGTTCCACCAAACATCATTCACATTTTTGCAAAAGTTTCTCCTAGTGCAAAAGTTTCTCCTTTCCATTTCAAATCTTTTCTTTTCTCCGTGGTATTTCCTCCGGTCTTGAACTACCGTGGCATGCGGTCTGAGTTAAGTCAGTGCAGGCAGTACTGTAATCAGTTACTCAGCTCTGGCGTTCAGCCTCAGACAGAAGAATCCCCGCGGCCGACCACAGACCCAATCAAACCCTCCAGTGCACACTTTCCTACAAGCTCAGGGAAACTAGTCTGTCAGAGCAGAAATGTTTCCAGTCCCTCAGGTGGCGGTATGCCTGTGTCTGCAGCTTGTAGTTGTATATTTCACTAATAGTTTGTGTCTTTTGTTCAGGCCTCTGGCTCTGTCACAGACCGTCTTTTTTTGCTTCACAGTATCCCCTCGGACTCCATCCTGGTATTCTGATTCGCCCTCTGTTTCCACTTAACAGTCCTGGCAGTTTCCCAAGAAACACCTCAGCACCACTTTTTTGCTTCTTCTTTCCCCAACATGCCGTCTTGCTCTGACGAAACCATTTTGGTTATGTCTTAAAATTAAAAGGCAGAGTTTTATCCCCCTGGGGAAAAAAGATGGATTCAAAATGAAAATGTAAACATGCTCAGCTAACAGCTGTCCCTTGATTGCTGTCGTCATCTGTCCGCTCAGCGATCAGCGACTCCACATCACTCTTGCAATTAAGCTTGTCAAACTGCATGGCTGTCGTTTGCCCCTGCCTGTTTGATAATGCTTATTGGCAGGTTTCTTCTGAGGTGTATGTGTGTGGGGTGGGGGGTCAGGGAAGGGAGGGGTGGCTGTAGCTGCTGTGCTGCAAGAGGGACCGGTGAATAAGGTAGAGCCATACCGTACAGCAGATGTTCTCCCCTCTCGTTGCCAATAGAAGTAAATAAACAGGCGTCTGCGTATCACCTCCTCAGGAAGGTCGTCAGTCCTTTCAACCCCGCATTTTGTCCTCTCACTGTTCTAATGGTTTCAAGATGAGTGTTTACATCCCTCTCGCTGCTGCTGCTGTTCCCGTTCACGTCTTTGCTTTTTATTCTCATTATAGAGAGAGAGGCCTCGATTGTCTGCGACCTTGGTTGGAGAAAAAAAAAATACGAAAAAAAAAAACATTCATTCTTTACTCTCTTATACAATATTTATGCTACACAATTGCTGGCGTTCACGCAACAGATTCTTGTTATTTCCTGGATGATTCCTGCAGCGGGGTGTTTGTCTTCATCGCAGACAACACAAATGACCTTTGCCATGCATTCCTACGGTGATATTATTCGAAGAAAAGGCTAATTGTCATGCCCCAGAGGTCCAGGGTAATTACAAGTTATTTCGGGCAGCTCTCACATGGTCACAACTCTAATTGGCAGTCCAAGCTGCGTACCACCTGGCCCAGTCTAGAACTCGCCAGGTGCCAGTAGGCCTGGTATGATGTGGGGGTACACGAAACCGAAATCTGAAACCAGACCAGAGAGGAAGACAGAGACAGGAAGGAAAGGAAAGAACGCTGAACTTTGTGTGACACGCCGGCCAACTTTGCCAAAATGGCAGAGCAGGAAATGGTATTAAGTAGAAATTTTATGCTTCAAAGGCTGAAAGAAAGATTTTTGAAGCCAGCGTGACAGAGGAGGTTCTGTGAAAATTAGTGTTATCTTTTGATGCACACACCGTCATACATCGCACCTCTTTGTTTCAGATTTTCCAATACCGCAGGGGAGGTGAGGTGGCAAAACATCGCTCGGCACAGCCCGCGCAGGTTTGTTGAGGGAGGGGGATGGAACACAAGCTGGCTTTTAGGACGAGAAACGCGTCAATCCACTCATTCTCCATAATTAGTTTCTTTTTGAAACGCGTCTTTTAAATCAGATCTGGAGAAAACAGGTCAGTCATCAAATCAGTTAAATCTCACGTCATTCATCGTTCATCACGGGAGCTCAGGGGGGGTTTCTTTATTACAAGCACGCTGATTATTAGATGATTGTATGAGTATACAGTATTTGAGGACTCAGTGGACGTAAATACACAAGTATGTGAACACTGAGTATCACATCATCGCATGAGTGTTCAGTGCTTCCCTGTGAAAGGTCGTGGTCACTTGCTGAGTTTAATGTCTAAGAGGCTTTTTTCAGTTCTTACTGATTAGAGGAGTGTTCCAGGGTGTTTAACCCCCTGCAGGGGGTGTTAACACCTTGACTGTCATGTTTCAGTGGTCTGTGTGACATTACTACACGAGTACTCA